>CAUYON010160386.1:0-36320 GCA_963573935.1 Arctocebus calabarensis
ACAACATTGATTATTATAAATTATATTTGTTCTTATCCACCCCCATTCTCAATGTGTTCAGATTCCTTCCTGCAGAAAACACGAGCTTCCTATACAACACCAACTACATCATTAATGATGATTAGAATGAGCTGTAGAGACTTGATAGAACCAGGATTGTTCCACCAGTACCTTATTTAGTTTGTTTTATGAGGTCACATTTTTTCTGTGTTTTCTTGGTGCTTGTGGGTTTTCATCAATGTCTAGGCATTGAAGGATTAGGTATTTATTTTAACCTTTGCAGTCTCAGCTTGTTCGAACCCATCCATCTTGAGAAGGCTTTCCAGATTTTCAAAGAGAATTAAATGTTGTGATCTCAGTCTCTGCTCACTGCAGCCATATCAGCACTGGGTGTGACCCAAGCTCAGTAATGCTGTGACTCTTGCAGACTCTTGGTGGTACCTCTTTGGTCGACTTGGGTAAGATACAAAAATATCGTTTAGATTACCATGCAAAGCCTCTTACTCTTTCCTCACTCTCTGTGCTGGGCTGCTGGAGTTGGGGGAGAAGTGAGATGCATACTCCCTATGGCCACCAGTACCAGGTTATACACGAAGTCAGCCCCATATCACTCAGTGGAGACTGTGGTCTGGCTACCTCTGATGTTTATTCCAAGCCTAAGGGCTCTTTAGTCAGTAGTCAGCAGGTATTTAATCCTGCCAGGACTGGCTCCTTCACTTTAGGGCAGCATGTCTCCTTCTGGTCCAGAGGAGGAACTAAGGGCTAAACTCAAGGGTTTTAAGAACCTGCTTGGTACTTTATTTGACTGTGGCTGAGCTGGTAGCCAAGTTGCAAAACAAAGTTCTCTGAACTTTTCTATTTCCTTTCCCCAAGAAGAAGACTCCCTGAGCCACTTGCCTGTAGTTGGAGGACGGGGCAAGGTGACACAGGCACTGGCTTGGCTGCCACTGCTAATATCTCATTGGGTCATGTGTATCCCAAGTCTTCTGGCTCTGAGCCAGTACAGCTGCAGGAATTGCCCAAGGTCCCTAGCCTTTGTGGCTCAATTGCCTTATGAATTTAGTCCAAGCTCCAAGCTGCTTTTTGTCAGCCAGTTGTGGGACTAGCCAGTATTTGGGCGTTTTTTTTTTTTTGGTGGAGGATTTCTCTCTGGCTGGCCAGTCTAAATGTTCTCTCTATGAGCACTGACAAAACTTTGTCCTATGCTGTGTGCCAGGGAAATCCTGAGTTTCAATGCAAAGTCTCACAATCACTTCACTTGCCCTGCCCCTGGCAGACAGATTCTCTCTCTACTCTACCTACTGGAGAGATGGGATAAGGCAATGAAAGACTGCCTTTTCTTCCTACCTCTATGCTTCTTTTCTTGACATAATGTTAAAACCACGTAGTATGAACACTCACATAAATTGTGGTTCTTCTGAAGGGGCTTGTGTGTGTGGATAGTTGTTGAATGTGATGTTCATACAGAGGTTATGATCACTGGAGGTTTTAATTTAGCCATCTTCCCCCTGCTGCACACCATTTCTCTTCCATCTAGCATTACATGTGTGGGGCTACTTAAGGAAATAAGTCAAGAAAAAGAAATAAAAGAGATATAAGTAACAGAGAAAAAAGCAAAACTGCCTTTACTTATAGATGTATGATTATGTATATATATAAAATTCAAAAGAATCTATACCATAAACTCCCCACTAGATCCAGTAAGTGAATTCATCAAGAGGTCAGGATACATGGTTAAACATTGTCGTGCCTCACCTAAAGATAGGGATATGCTCTGAGAAATCCATTGTTAGGTGATTGCATTATTTTGTGAGTATCATAGAGAATATTTATACAAACCTAGATAATACAGCCTACTACACACCTAGGCTATGTGGTACAACCTATTGCTCCCAAGTTACAAACATATACATGTTATTGTACACAATACTATAGTCAGTTGTAATACATGGTGAGTTTGGTGTATCTAAAGATAGAAAAGGTACAATAATCACACAGTATGATAATCTTATGGGACCATTACAATAATAATACAATATGATAATCTTATGGGACCTTTACAATAATAGTACAGTATGATAATATTATGCCTTTAATTGGCATTGAAGCTAGTTTTACACCATTATTATGTGGTCTATAATTGACCAAACCACTGTTATACTACACATGACCCTATAAAAGTTCAATTATATCTCTATATACAAGTAACAAACAGAATATGCAATTTTAAAAACTTAATTACATTTAGAATAACAAATAGAATACCTAGGAACAAATTTAGCACGAGAAAAAAAGTACAAAGCGTTGTTGAGAAGATTTAACATTGTTGTTTCAATATTATAAAGATGCTAATTCTCCCTAAATTATTCATAAAGTAACTAAGATAAAAATCCCAACAGGCTTATTTGTAGATTCTGACAAGCTAATACCAATGAAAATCTGTTGATTTTAATTTGTCTAAACAAATATGGAAAAGAACAAATTTGGAAAATTTATACAATACACTTTCAAAATTTACTATAAATTTCTAGTGATCAATACTACATAACATAAGGATATTTAGTAGATAAATATACCAGTGGAATGAATAGAAATGAAATAGGAGCATACAGATACAAGTTTTTTTTTTTTTTTTGACAAACTGACGTTATTCAATAGAGAAAGAAGAATCTATTAAATGAGTGACACTGGACTGCTAGATATTGAAAATTAATTAAAGAAAAAATACAATCTTGAATCATGCCTAACACTATATGCAAAATTAATCCTAGATGACCTAACAATTTAACCACAAAAGCCAAAAAATATACACTTCTACAAGAAAATATAGTAAAACATCTTTGAATCCTAGATATAGGCAAAGATTGCCTAGAAACAAATATCAATAATCATAAACAAAAAATTTAAAAATAGACTCTACCAAAATTAAAAACTATGGTTAATCAAAAGACACCATGAAGAAAATGAAAAAGCAATTCTGATACTAGAAGAAAATATTCATGATATGTATTCTGAAAACTGATATTGAGATTAAAGAACTCAAAAAACATCATCAAAAGACAATAAAAAGTGCAGCGCCTGTGGCCCAGTGAGTAGGGCACTGGCCCCATATACCGAGGGTGCGGGTTCAAACCTGGCTCCAGCAGAACTGCAAAACAAAACAATAGCCAGGCATTATGGCGGGCGCCTGTACTCCCAGCTACTTGAGAGGCTGAGGCAAGAGAATCACCTAAGCCCAGGAGTTGAAGGTTGCTGTGAGCTATGTGATGGCATGGCACTCTACCAAGGGCGATAAAGTCAGACTCTGTCTCTACAAAAAAAAAATGAGGGAAAGTTTTATATAGACATTTTTCCAAAAAAAATATAAAAATGGCCAATAAACATGTAAAATGCCCAACATCATTAGCCACCACAAATGGCAAATAAAACCATAGTTATTTAACACTGAATGCTTGGGAGAATGACTGAATTTAAATAATAATCAAAACAAATTTATAACACCAAATATTAGAGAAGAGGCAGAGCAGCTAGGAGGATTATAAAATGGTACAAGCATTGTGGAAAATTGACAATTCTTAAAGTTAAATATGCTACTACTCTCTCACTCAGCAATTTTACACTTAGCTATTTACAAAAAGAAATAAAAACATGCTCACACAAACTTGTTCTGGAATGCTCGCAGTGGTTTATTTATACTTATTAACAAAATTGTAAACAAAGCAAAGGTCCAACAGGAGAATAAATAAATTGTGATCTATCCATACAATGGAACACTACTCAGCAACAAAAGGAACAAACTACTACTAAGTCCAGCTTCATGGATGAATCCCAAAAGCAATATACCTAGGGGAAAAAGCCAGAACTGTATGACTCCACTTTTATAAAGTCCAAGAATGGTCAACACTAATCTATGAAACAGAAATTAGGGTGTATTTCATCTCTAATGGGGACAAAAATCTAAAAACAAGTCAGCACATCAGCCTTTCACAGGGAGAACACTTGGAGCAGGCAGCATAATTTAACACCAATAAATAGAATTGTCTAGAGAATGAAAAGGGACACTAGGGGACATTCTAAGGTGATGCCAATGTTATATATTTCAATGAATGTGCTCATTACATGAGTATATATTTTGTCAAAACTCACAGAACTCTACACTTAAGCTATGTGCATTTTACTACGTAATTAAACCTTAATTATTTAAAATGTAGTTAAAAACTCCCTAGGATGGCAAAGAGAAGCTTCTTGCACCTGGTGATTTTTTTTTCCTCTGAAAGTGGTAAAATTGGCAGCCGTAGGTCCTTGTAGGGGATATTGGAAAACCTAGGAAGCCTATAACTCAGTGGTTCTTAAATTGGCTGCACACTGGAATCACCTGGGGAGTTTTAAAGAGCAGTGGTGTCTGAGTCTCACCCCTAGAGATTCCATTTTAATTGGTTTTGGGGGTGGCCTAGGCATCAGATTTTTAAAAGCTCCCCAGATAATTCTAACATGCAGCCAAGATTGAGAATCATTACTGAAACTGTTACTGGAAGCACGCAGCTCTGCCTCTTGCTTTGGATAAACATTTCCAAACAGATGATGGTATTCTTGGTCATAACAAAGTCTTATATAAACCATATTAATTGGCATATTCTAACTATCATATCACCACTACACTGTGATTCCCATGCACACATAAAAACAAAATCAGATTTTAAAAATGAGGTAGCATTTGACGTTATATCAAATTGAAATTTCCTAGAATAGCTTTCTGCTCTTTGACATCTATTCACAAAGTATTCCTAAATTTTTCCATTTATAACGTTTATCAGACTTGTAGTATGTCTCTCTTACCAATATGAAACTTTAAAAAAGCGATATGTATCTCTCTTTTACCAGTACATACAGAGCCCCTGACATTATTATAGAGACTCAATAAATATGAGTTGAATGATAAAGTAAGCTCCAGATCATTTGGCAAGTTGCTAGTGGGAATGATGAGTGTTCCTCTCATCTCTGATAGAGAAGAAAATAAAGACATGTAATATTTTTCTCCCTTCCAGTCGGGTCCATGGTGAAGAAACAAGAAAGATGTGGGAGAAATCTGTTTCTACACATCTGTGCAAGACACTGTGTTGTTTTAGGGATAAATCAACTAATAATATGACAGTCATGGCTGACTGGAAAGAAAAAGACTGTGAAGTTTGTGGGACAAATGGGGAAGATGGATTGTTTGGACTGTGGTCAATTGTGGTTTATTATGGGGCTGCTATTGACAGGGCTGCAAGCAACCCACCTCCAAGGTTAAGCATGCAAGCCATTCTTAGGTTTCATAAATTGCCTGAGAACAACAACGTGCACCTGCCTTTCATAGGGAGAGCACTTGAAGCAGGCAGCATAATTTAACACCAGCAAATAGAAATGTCTAGCACAGTTTAACACTACTTAACTTTCACCTCATTAGACAGCTGTCCTGTCATTGATATTTCTCTCTACTTTATTGGTGTTGCATTATAAGTAATAACCAAAGAATGGGCACTGATGCTGCACCATGGATCTGCTTCCTATCAACAGACAGATGGGGGCAAAGCCACAGCAACACTGTGAGTAGAATGCTCCAGGAGTCAGCATCTGGGGCAGGGAGACGTTTGCAACTTCTCAGCTCTTTCCTATACTTTACATTGCCAGTGCCTTGGTCCTGGTAATTCTGAGTGCTGAATGAAATACCTGCCTTAGTCCAACTCAACCCTTCCATACGTTCCTCAGCCAAAATAGCAACCAAAGACTACAGAGAATAGGTTGTCACTTCACACCACATTAAATCTTTCCTTCCACTGAAATAAATGTCGTAATTATAGATTATTACAACTAGCTCCTTCAATCATTGTCAAAATGCTACCCACATTGTTTATTATTGAAGGTCTTAGTTTCCTGGCATTTCCCAAAGTTAACATTTCTCTTCTTGGACTCAAGGGCTAATTATTTATAAAACTAAAAAATGTAGGCTGGGTGATATATAACTCTATTTGTGTGTGTGTTTGTGTGTGTGTGGGGGGGTGTATGCACGCACGTCCGTTTTATTTTTGGAATAATTCTAAAGTAATGAGCCATTTCAGAAGCATTATTTTTCTTCCACTGGATATAGTACAAAGAAAGTGATCCTCATTTTTTCTAATATTTAATACATACTGAGGTCTGGGCCTCACCCAAGAAAAAGAAAGGTGAAATAATTTATAAGTCAAGAAGGACCCATAAGAGTGAAGAAGGCATTTAGTGACAGTCTGCAAGACTTGTGTATAAATATCTATGATATGATGATTAGAATAAGATTAAAAAGGCACCCCCATTTTCTAAACATGAGTACTATTTTGCTTTAAATCCATCATCACATAAAACATAATGAAATTTTAGGCAATAATAACACCTTAGTAAATGGCATTATTATTGTTATTGAGAAACAGATTGAAGCAGTTAGGAGACTGTTGGCTGACCTGAGACATTTTCTACATAAAATGTAAGTTTGGAGGCAGTGACCAACTTTAATTTAATATGTCTAAACCATTTTTAATAGAAAATACCTCTGTGCAAGATTCTAACCTGAACAGTTAGGCCAGTTGTACTAGTTATTTATTGCTGCATAACAAATTACCCTCAAATTTAGCAGCTAAAAAATAGGAAACATTTATAAGCGCAGTTTCTATGCATCAAGGATCTGGGAGCAGCTTATGTAGGTGTGTTTGGCACAGGGTTTCTTATTCCCAGAGGGCTGCAGTCAAGATGTCTGCCCAGGTTACAGATATCTGAAGGTTTTTCTAGGGCTGAGGGGTCCATTTCAAAGGTGGCCCACTCAGATGCCTGGCAAATACTTCTCTTTGTTAGCAGTAGGCTTCATTTCCTTCCTCACTTTTTCCACAGGACTTTCTGAATGTCCTCATGACATTCTGGCTGTTTCTCCCCCAAAGCAACTGATCCAAAAGAACAATGCAAACACTACGATGTCTTTTATGACAGGGCTTAAAAATCCCAACCTTAATTTCTATTATATTATTTTTTTGTTATACAGGTCAGCCATATGTAGTGTTGAAAGTCACACTACCAAGTTGTGAAACTCATAAAGATCTTTGGAGTATCAGGAAGCATTCAGAATCTTTGGGAGCCACTTGAAGGCTGGCTAGAGAACCCATATGGATATATATATATGAAAGAAATGCATTAAGAAATAATGATGAAAATGAATTCAAACTTATGCTAGTCTGTTAATACATCAAATTGCCATTCAAATGAGTTTATAAGTGAATACGCATCCAGAAGTTGTAGGCATTCTATTTCTGTGATCGCATCTTCCAGGGTATACCTATGTAGGCACCTACTCAGATTTCCAAATATATATATAACAATCTTTGTCCAGCAGCCCTAATTCTGCATTGCATTGTTTATTCAAAATTTTTCATAAACTTCACTTATTGTATGATGTGAGAGAGAATGCTACTTTTTCAGAAGTGCAAACATTTGAATATAGGAGATATGTCAAATATAAAGAAATTTCTCTATAGTTAAATCCTCTAGCTGGTAGAGTCTCTATACATTTTATTTTGAAAGTTCTGTTTGAATCTTGACTAAGTATTTCACTCCAGTATACTGGAGTGAAAAAAAAGAGAAGGGCAATAAATTCTACTACTACTACTCTAAGTTTTACCTGATATTTTCTCAAAAATAGAATCCATTTTTTAATAGATTTGGATCAATTTCCTCCACATAAATCTATTTAAGTATGTAAGGAATAAGCATCAATATTGAAGCATTCTTTCAGCATTATATATTTTTTCTTTGTAATAAAACTGTATATTTCCTCATTCAACTCTGAAAAATGTTCCTCTCTACCCAAACATCCTTACCAAAATTATCCTCCATTAGAGAAGACCTAATCAAATAGGTATATATTTAATTATATAAACCTAGTTTTAAATCTCTCTTCAATACTTACATGAATTTATAAAATCCACTAATCTCAGTGCATCTTGGATTAGGTATTCATAAAATCAAGGCTAATAACTTTAAAATGTTAGTTTGAGGTAGAGAGTGACATGTCAATTAAAATTTAATTGCCTTATTGTCCTTTACTAAGCAAAACATGATAAAGCACACAGCAGGAAAAAGCCCAATCCACTTGGCTTGTCATCAGGACTACCTATGTATATGTCACAGCTATGATTGCATTTCTCGCCATTTCTATTATATAACTCACATGTTCTAGCCATACAAGATTATCTGATAATTCCCAAACATATCTTATAACTTCATGTCATTCTTATTTTGTTTGTCTATTTGTTATGCCAGAAATGTCAAAAGACTTCTCGACTTTAAGGCATCCACTCTTCTTTTAATAACCTACTCAACTATCTTCTCCCTCCTGGGAACTCGATACCCTAAGAAAATTTAATTTCTGTATATGGGCTTCTGTTATTAACTCATATGTGTGTTACACCACTTCTCATAATTTCCTTTACTTAGTTGTCAAAATTTTGTTAACTATTTCATAGATTGTATGTAACGAAGACCCCATATTTGGTATCTCTGCCTAAAACCATAGACAATGCCAGGCACATACATACTGTAAGTAATCAATAAGAATTCTTGGGAAATGAAGACTTGCAAAAATATGCCAATATTTTTATGAGGTCTAAAAGAAGCTTCCAAATGAGCACCTTCCACATTAGTTTAAAGAGATTCTGGAATGAACACCTATAGAGTAGTTCTGAAAAACATTCTGGTCACGAGGAACTTACATGCTCACTGCCAGAGAATTTGGTACACCAACTACATATTATTGTTGCTATCCTTCAAGATGTTATGTTTCACATATCTTGATTTTTAAAAAGGCATTTGGTAAAGCCTTTAAAGATATAATTAATAAGAAGAAATGAGATCAGGAAGATTACACTACCATTAAATAAATTTAGGTTTGATTGCAGCATACCCTATGAATATTGACTTTGGGACAATAATTAAGACAATACACCAATCAACAAACTTTTTCCCTCTTTTCCTTAAAGTGAGGTTGGTTGTATTCCACACATACTGGATGAGCACTGGTTTGGTTAGCACATATCCAGCAGTGAATAACCAGAAGTGGTGAGCTAAGCAAAAGAATGATGAGATAAACAAACATAGAGGGCAAAAATAAACAAGAACCATTGAGACAAACATAAGTAGAATAAAGCAAAAAAGAGTGGTCTCAGACAGCAACCATAGGCACCAGGATCGGTCTGTATCTCCAGGAACATTTCCCAATGAGGAAAACTGTATATCACACTTCTCCTGCAGACAGCAACTCATAAGCACCAGAATTGGTTTATCTCCAGGAACATTTCCCAATGAGGAAAACTATATATCACACTTCTCCTGCCCAATTGTCTCAGAGCAACTCCAGACTTCCTTGACTGCCTTAGTCCAAGTGGTTTTACCTAGTTTTAAAGAGAGAAGTGCCCATCACTTCATGAGTGCATGAATAAAATGCAGTGTGTGTGTATATGTATATATATATATATGAGAACTACTCAGCCATTAAGAACACAAAGTTTAGGGTAGGGCCTGTGGCTCAGTCAGTAAGGCGCCAGCCCCATATACCGAGGGTGGTGAGTTCAAACCCAGCCTCAGCAGAACTGCAACAAAAAAATAGCCAGGTGTTGTGGCCGGTGCCTGTTGTCCCAGCTACTCGGGAGGCTGAGGCAAGAGAATCGCCTAAGCCCAGGAGTTGGAGGTTGCTGTGAGCTGTGTGATGCCACGGCACTCTACCAAGGTTGATAAAGTGAGCTATCAACCTTGGTAGAGTGCCGTGGCATCACACAGCTTACACTTATTTTTGCAACTCTGTCTCTGCAAAAAAAAAAAAAAAGAAAGAAAGAAAAGAAAAGAAAGAGAACGTAAAGTGTAAATAATACCTTTTGCAATTATCTGGGTGGAAATGAAGACCATTACCCTAAGTGAAATAACTCAAAAAATGGAAAAACAAATACCATGTCCTCATTATTAAATTAGAATTAATCCACGTGCTCACATGTGCACAAAGTAAAACTCAGTGGAAACCAACCAGAGAGAACAGAGAAGGGAGAGAGGTAAAAACCTACCTAATGGGTACCATGAACATTATTTGGGTGGCAGACACATTTTTAGCCAGATTAGCACATTACTAAAGTGATCTATGTAACCTAAAACATTTTTACCCCCTTAATATTTGAAATTTAGATAAATAAATAGATAGAATAAAATGCTTCTCATGGACCAGACATTCCTCATGTCTCCCTTCAGAGAATAATCTACCTCCGCACAGTAAGTTGGGCTAATGAGAACTATGATAATGAGTTCTCTAAGATGATTTCTACGATTAGCTCCCTGCAGCAGACCTCAGTGACACAATCCACTAATAGATTTCTTTAAATCAAATGCCGATCAAATGAGAAGTCTAGGTTGAGTTCTTTGAGCTTTCTCCATACTTCCTTACAAAAAAGTTGTATTAGTTTGCAGTCCCACCAGCAGTGTAAAACTGTTCCTTTTTCCCCACATTCGTGCCAGCATCTGCAATCATGAGATTTTGTGATATAGGCCATTCTCGCTGGAGTTAGATAGTATCTCAGGGTGGTTTTAATTTGCATTTCTTTAATAATTAGGAATGATGTGCATTTTTTCAAGTGTTTACTGGCCACTCATTTGTCGTCTTTAGAGAAGATTCTATTCATCTTTCTTTCCCATTGATGTATGGGATTGTTGGTTTTTCTCTTGTAGATTAATTGAAGTTCTGTATAGATCCTGGTTATTAAACTTTTGCCAGATTCAAAATGCCCAAATATCCTTTCCCATTGGGTAGCTTGTCTATTTGCTTTGGTTGTTGTCTCCTTGGCTGTACAGAATCTTTTCAGTTTAATTAAGTCTCATTTGTTTATTGTTGCAGTTGTTGCTATTGACATGGCATTCTTCCTCATAAAGTCTTTCCCCAGGCCAATATCTTCGAGTGTTTTTCCACTTCTTTCTTTGAGGATTTTTAACATCTTGTGCCTTAAATTTAAGTCCTTTATCCATCTTGAATCACTTTTTGTGAGGGGAGAAAGGTGTGCATCCAGTTTCAGTCTTTTGCATATGGATATCCAATTCTCCCAGCACCATTTATTGAATAGGGAGTCTTCCCTCCAGGGAATGCTCGTTTGGTTTATCAAAGATTAGATAGCTGTAAGTTGTTGTTTTCATTTTCAGGTTTTCTATATGATTCCAAGTATCTATGTCTATTTTTGTGACAATACCATACTGTCTTGACCACTATGGCCTTGTAATACAGCCTAAATTCTGGTATGGTGATACCTCTGACTTTGTTTTTAATCACTAAGAACTGCCTTAGCTATACAGAGTTTTTTCCTGGTTCCATACAAAGCACAAAATCATTTTTTCCAGGTCTTGAAAGTAGGATGTTGGTATTTTAATAGGGATGGCGTTGAATCAGTAAATTGCTCTGGGAAGTATAGACATTGTAACAATGTTGATTCTTCCCAGCCATGAGCATGGTATGTTCTTTCATTTTTTAAAGTCCTCTACTCTTTCCTTTTTTAGGGTTTCATAATTTTCTTTATAGAGGTCTTTCACTTCTTTTGTTAGGTATATTCCTAAGTATTTCATTTTCTTTGGGGCTATGGTGAAGGGAGTTGTGTCCTTAATTAACCTTTCGTTTTGACTGTTGTTGGCATATGCAGAGGGGACTAACTTGTGGACATTGATTTTATATCCTGATACATTACTGTATTTTTTTTTTTTTTTTGTATAGACACAGTCTCACTTTCTCGCCCTCGGTAGAGTGCCGTGGTGTCATATAGCTCACAGCAACCTTCAACTCCTGGGCTTAGACAATTCTCTTGCCTTAGCCTCCCGAGTAGCTGGGACTACAGGCGCCCGCCACAATGCCTGGCTAACATTATTGTATTTTTTAATGACTTCCAAGAGTCTTATAGTTAAGTCTTTGGGGTTCTGTAAGTATAAGAGCATATCATCAGCAAAAAGGGAGAGTTTGACCTCCTGTGCACCCATCTGGATGCCCTTGGAAAAAGAAGAACAATCTACGCCTAAACCCAGCAGAAGAAAAGAAATATCCAAAATTAAATCAGAGATCAATGAAATTGAAAACAAAAGAATCATTCAGAAAATTAGTGAAACAAGAAGTTGGTTTTTTAAAAAAATAAATAAAATAGATAAGCCTTTGGCCAGACTAACCAGAAATAAAAACGTAAAATCTCTAGTAACCTCAATCAGAAAGGATAAAGGGGAAATAACAACTGATGCCACAGAAATACAAGAGATTATCTCTGAATACTACCAGAAACTTTATGCCCAGAAGTTTGACAATGTGAAGGAAATGGATCAATATTTGGAATGATATCCTCTCTCTAGACTTAGCCTAGATGAAATGAATCTCCTGAACAGACCAATATCAAGCACTGAGATCAAAGAAACAACAAAAAATCTCCCAACAAAAAAATGCCCTGGTCCGGATGGCTTCATACCAGAATTTTATCAAACTTTCAAAGAAGAGCTTATTCATATACTACAGAAATTATTCCAAAAAATTGAGGAGGAAGGAATCTTCCCCAGCATGTTCTATGAAGTAAATATCACCTTGATACCAAAACCAAGTAAAGACCCAACTAAAAAGGAGAATTTCAGACCAATTTCTCTACTGAATATTGATGCAAAAATTCTCAACAAAATCTTGGCCAATAGATTACAGCTTATCCTCAAAAAAGTCATACATCACAATCAAATAGGTGTCATCCCCGGGATGCAAGGTTGGTTTAATATTTGAAAGTCTATAAACGTTATTCACTGTATGAATAGAAGCAAAACTAAGGACTATATGATCCTCTCAATAGATGCAGAAAAAGCATTCGATAAAATTCAGCACCCTTTTCTAATTAGAACACTGAGGTGTATAGGTATAGGTAGCACATTTCTTTCTTTCTTTCTTTTTTTTTTTTTGAGACAGAGCCTCAAGCTGTCACCCTGGATAGAGTGCCGTGGCCTCACTGCTCACAGCAACCTCCAATTCCTGGTGTCCAGCGAGTCTCCTGCCTTTGCCTCCCAAGTAGCTGGGACTACAGGCGCCCGCCACAATGCCCGTCCATTTTTTGGTTGCAGCCGTCATTGTTTTTTTTTGTTTTTTTTTTTTTTTAAGAAGAAAGTTTTTATTTATTTTTTATTTTTATTTTTTTTGAGACAGAGCCTCAAGCTATCACCCTGGATAGAGTGCAATGGCATCACAGCTCACAGCAACCTCCAATTCCTGGGCTCAAGCGAGTCCCTTGCCTCCACCTCCCAAGTAGCTGGGACTACAGGCGCCTGCCACGGCGCCCGGCCATTTTTTGTTTGCAGCCGTCATTGTTGTTTGGCGGGCCCGGGGCTGGATTTGAACCCATGAGCTCAGGTGTACGTGGCTGGCGCCTTAGCCCGTTGAGCCACAGGCGCCGAGCCTGCAGCCGTCATTGTTGTTTGGTAGGCCCAGGCTGGATTTGAACCGGCCAGCTCAGGGGTATGTGGCTGACGCCTTAGCCACTTGAGCCACAGGTGCTGAGCCAACTTTTAACCTTTTTGTAAGTAATCTCATATTTTATGCCTTGTTTTCCTTGTTTTATGTAGTGGTCTGTGTTCTAATTGACCTGACAGAGCAATATTTATTTATTTATTTATTTTTTTAGAGACAGAGGGCTAACTTTGTCACCTAAGTAGAGTGCTGTGACATCACAGCTCACAGCAACCTCCAGCTCTTGGGCTAGGGCAATTCTCTTGCCTCAGCCTCCTGAGTAGCTGGGACTACAGGCGCCCACCACAATGCCCAGCTATTTTGTTGTTGTTGTTGTTGTTGTTGTTACAGTTTGACCGGGTCTAGGTTTAAACCCGACACCCTCAGTATATGGTTCAGTGGCCTGCTCACTGAGCCACAGGCGCTGCCCCTGACAGAGCATCATTAAGACTGATATTTTACATACTTATAAAATTACTTCATAGATTCTCACTTCTTTATGGTCACTTAATTTTTTTCCTTTTCATTAGAGTATAATTCTTTTTTTTTTTGAGATAGAGTCTCACTATGTCATCATGGTAGAGTGCCATGGAGTCACAGCTCACAGGAACCTGTAACTCTTTTTCTTTTTTTTTCAAGACAGAGCCTCAAGCTGTCACCCTGGATAGAGTACTGTGGCATCACAGCTCACAGCAACCTCCAATTCCTGGGCTCAGGGAGTCTCTTGCCTCCGCCTCCCAAGTAGCTAGGACTACAGGCACTCGCACAATGCCCGGCCATTTTTTGGTTGCAGCTGTCATTGTTGCTTGGCGGACCCAGGCTGGATTCGAACCTGCCACCTCAGGTGTACGTGGCTGGCGCCCTAGCCCGTTGAGCCACAGGCACTAAGCCACATTAGAGTATAATTCTTAGTTTCTTTGATATCTCAATTTTTTATTCTTTTTTGAGACAGAGTCTCAAGCTGTTTCCTTTGGTAGAGTGCTGTGGCATCACAGCTCATAGCAACCTCAAACTCTTGGGCTTAAGTGATTCTCTTGCCTCAGCCTCCCAAGTAACTGGAACTATAGGAGCCCACCTCAGTGCCCAGCTATTTTTGTTGTTGTTGCAGTTGTCATTGTTGGTTAGCTGGCCTGAGCTGGGTTCGAACCTGCCAGCCTCAGTGTATGTGGCAGGTACCCTCCCCACTGAGCTAGGTGTGCTGCCTGATATCTCAAATTAACTTAGATTTTTGTCATTGAAAACACAACTACCTGAGCGATACCTGTGGTTTAGTGGGTAAGGCGCTGGCCCTGTATACTGAGGGTGATGAGTTTGAACCCAGCCCTGGCCAGCTGAAACAGCAGCGGCAACTGCTACAAAAATAGCTGGGTGCTGTGGCGGGTGCCTGTAGTTCCAGCAACTGGGAGGCTGAGGCAAGAGAATCGCTTAAACCCAAGAATTTGAGGTTGCTGTGAGCTATGACACTACAGCACTCTACTGAGGGTGACATAGTGAGACTCTGGTCTCAAAAAACAAAACAAAACAAACAAAAACGAACAAAAAAACCCCAACTTACTATTCCATACTTGCTTTGTTCAGGGAATAGTTTGGCACCAAACAGCCACACTAGATATTTGGGACACTTTTCCAAACTGTTGGCAGGACATGTATTCTCTGAAGTAATTTGTATATTTCCCCACTAAAATGGTTTGCCTATTTCTTATAAATGCCCCTTAACCTTTATCTTCCATAATGAATTCCATAAGTTCTGCAGCCTCTGTTGTTGTAGTATTTATTCATCTTTGTTCTCACTGAACCCAGCGTGTCATTTAAATTATATTTGCATTTCTTCTCAGCACTACATAGTAAAAGAAGCAATAACCAGTCTTTCAAAAGCCCCAGAGAAACCCAAGACTTTGGATATGAGATTGGGTTATGTGTTCAGTCAAATAGTTCTGAAGACCAGAGACTTATAAATGAAGAGGATATTTCATATGTGATCGATTTGATGAATCTTTCATTAGAACTTTATTATCCTTCCACCAACAAATATTATCATCAGATGCCAAAATGTACAAATGTGATCAGTATGGCAAGGTGTTTACCCAGTTACCATTGCTTAATCAATATCAGGAAATCAATAATTGGAAAAAACATTACATATTCAATAAAACTTTGGCATATTTTATCCAGAGCTTTATCATAAATAATGACCAGGATATTGATGTTAATATGAGAAATTATCAATGGAATAAACTTGAAAAGACCTTCAACCTGGTCTCATGCTCTAGAAAATATCAGAAAGTTCAACATCCAGAGACCCAGAACAAATGTGAAAAATGTGAGAAAGTCTTTCACCAATGTTTAAAGCTTATTAGCTATGAGGATATCCATAGTGAAGAGTTTTCCTACAAATGTAATAAATGGGTTAAAACTTGCTCTGTCAGGGAATCATTCTTAAAATCAGAGAATTTATAATGGAGAAAAATCATATAGACTTAATAATAAATGTGAAAAAGTCTTTAGTTGTTTATCTAATCTAAGAATACACAGGGTAAACCATAGTAAAAAAAATTTAACAAATGTAAATAATGTGGTAATTTTTTTTCCTTTTGCTGCCATTTTAGAAAAAGAATATCAACTTATATATTACAAAATATATTTCACATAGATTTGGCAATGAAAAATTTAAAAACACTATCTTTATAAAAGGATGTCAAAAAGCACATTCCCGCTGAAGCAAAGACATGCAACCTGGATAGTTCTAGAAGAAAGTCTAAATAAATAAATTTTTATTCTGGGAGAGAAAAAGATACCTCCAAAGGACATAAAACCAGAAGCAAAGACAAAGGACTAATAAATCTGCATAAAAATTAAAAACCGAGATATGGCAAAACCAAAAACATCCTAAATAAGTCTAGAAGCTAACAACAAACTGGAAAACATGTAACATTATTTACTTTGTAAAACCTAACAAAGACATAGGGCTCTTCAGTTTACACAGAAATCATGCATACCAATAAGAAAAGGGTAATTCAGAAGGGAACATTGAAAAAAAGGAGAAAATTATTAAAAAGGAGAAAATATATGAAAACATAGCCGGAGCCACTGCTGCCTGAGACATGTTCAAGGTACTTCAGAGATCCGTGGGGCCACCCAGCCTGAGCCTGCTCACCTTTAAAGTTTATGCAGCACTGAAAAAGGGTCACCGCTGCAAATCCAATGAAGATTAATGACCTTTCACTCTACTCAGTTCCCGAGGGTCAATCCAAATACGTGGAGGAGCCATGGATCCAACTTGAAGGAAGCATCTCATAGCTGTGACACCACTGAGTGCCAGATAGGAGCTGGTGATAGGAAACGTACTCCCCAACCAAGCCCAAGATGCAGTTTGGGTCAATGGGGGTTAGACAGCTACGAATATCTCCAATGCCCCTCCTGTTGGTGTTGTCGGTTTTGCTGGCCTTGGTGGACTCCTTTTGGCTAGAGGTTCAAAAGTAAAGAAGCTGGTGTCTCCACCTGGTTTCATGGCATTCACTGCCTCTATTACCCACAACAAGCCCTTGCATTTGTCCAGGTCAGCGGGGAGAAATTATATGACTGGGGTTTCTGAGGAGAAATAGTCATAGAAGATTTGTGGAAGGGGAACTTTCAAAAGCCAGGAAATGTAAAGAATTCACCTGGAAATAAGTAGAAAATTCCATTCTCTGCCCATTTTAATCAGATATAGGTAAACATTGGAAACTCCATACAGTAAATCAATTATTTCAACAGAAAAATGGCAGAGAAGTCAGTGTTGAATGTATTAAACTGGCATTCTTCACCAGGAAAAATTATGCTAGGCCTCTGTTATCTTTGGTGATGTCATCCTACAAGCAAACTAATCTGAAATCCTGTCACCTAGAGATAATGTACAAGCTTTAGAATTCTTCATTCTTTTTTTTTTTTTTTTTTTTGAGACAGAGCCTCAAGCTGTCACCCTGGGTAGAGTGCTGTGGCATCACAGCTCACAGCAACCTCCAATTCCTGGGCTCAGGCGAGTCTCCTGCCTCCGCCTCCCAAGTAGCTGGGACTAAAGGCGCCCGACACAATGCCCGGCCATTTTTTGGTTGCAGCCGTCATTGTTGTTTGGCCGGCCTGGACCCAGGCTGGATGCGAACCTGCCAGCTCAGGTGTTCGTGGCTGGAGCCTTAGCCCGTTGAGCCACAGGCGCTGAGCCTAGAATTCTTCATTCTTATGTTGCTATTTAATGTGGTGAATTTTTAATAATAAAAATCTTTAACCTTAATTCATACCTTACTCAACACCTAAGAATTCATACTGGAGAGAAACCCTACAAATGTAACAAATGTAAAGAATGTGGTAAAGCCTTTACTCAGATTGCACATCTTAAAATACATGAGATAATTCATACTAGAGAGAAACCCTATGAATATGAAGAATGTGGCATATTCTTTACCAAGTCTTTAAAGCTTAGGTGACATCAGAAAATTCATAATAAAAAGAAACCCTAGAAACATGAAAAATGTGGCAGACACTTTATCTACTCAGAAAGCCTTAGACTACATCAGTTTGTTCATACTGTATAGAAATCCATACAAATGTAAAGAATGTGATAGAGCCTTTATTCAGTTTTCAAATCTTAAATGACATTAGAGAATTTATACTGGAGATAAGTCTAGTAAATATGAAGAAAGTGGCATATCCTTTACTCAGTCTTGAAGACTTAAACAACATCAGAAAATTCATAATGAAGGTGATGCCCGTACCTCAGTGGCTAGGGTGCCGGCCACATACCCCGAGGCTGGTGGGTTCGAGCCCTGCCTGGGCCTGCTAAACAACAATGACAACTGCAACCAAAAAAAATCACTGGGTGTTGTGGCAGAGGCCTATAGTCCCAGGTACTTGGGAGGCTAAGGCAAGAGAATCGCTTAAGCTCAAGAGTTTGAGTTTGCTGTGAACTGTGACGTCATAGCACTCTACCGAGGGCGATAAAGTGAGATTCTGTCTCAAAAAGAAAAAAAGAAAGAACATTCTTAATGAAGAAAAATCCTAGAAACATGAAAATCTTGAAATGTTACTTGATGTAATGGAAATAAAATGTCTGAACAGATATAAGAGGAAAGTGAAAATAAGTCCTAATGGAAGGTTATGTGTATATTCAAATCCGTGTACACTAAATAATTATCAGTTTTTAAAAGAAAGCATTAAGTCCAAGATCACTATATTAGATGAAAAGTAATGCTTCTTAAGTGCTTGGGACTGAGGAGCACACATTAGATTTTAAAATGCTTTATTAGGCTCGGTGCTTGTGGCTCGAGTGGCTAAGGCACCAGCTTAGTTACCGGCTAAGGCGCCAGCCACATACACCTCAGCTGGCGGGTTCGAATCCAGCCTGGGCCCGCCAAACAACAATGACGGCTGCAACCAAAAAATAGCCGGGTATTGTGGCCGGCGCCTGTAGTCCCAGCTGCTTGGGAGGTGGAGGCAGGAGACTCGTTTGAGCCCAGGAATTGGAGGTTGCTGTGAGCTGTAATGTCATGACACTCTACCCAGGGTGACAGCTTGAGGCTCTGTCTCAAAAAAAAAAATTAAAAAATTAAAAAATAAAATGCTTTATTAGGCTATGGATAATTAGTTTTGGCTAAAAAGCTAAATGGTTTTTAGTGTTTTCACAGTAATGTGCAACAAATGAAATATTGTTCTGTTACCAACGTTAAACTATCTCATCTTGTCCAAGACTGCAGTTATCATTAAAATAACATACAATTTGGATAACAGAGTGCAATAACTTTTTTAGTAATCTGTTTTTCCTGAGGACCTAAGTTTTCAATAATTTGGAGAATATTGTTGTAATTACTATTTTGTGCCTTTTTTTTTGTATATCTAAGGAATGTTAATGTGGTTATAATAAAGAGTATATGGGAGTAAAGCCATACCTTTGCATTGTAAATCACTATTATGTAATATTTTAGTCAATATTTATCTTTGCACATGGCCTTTTTCTGGGCCAATTGAATATACACACACACACACACATTGTTTACCTTGAATGCAATATATAATATATCAACATAAAAGTAAACTTTGTGCAAGAAAACTATAAATGAAGAAATGCATGTTTGTGTGTACCTATCTTCAGAAGGAAATGGAGGCTGGGCATGGTGGCTCACGCCTGTAGTCCCAGTGCTGTGGGAGGCTGAGGCGGGTGGATTTCCTGAGCTTGGAGGGTTCGAGACCAACATAAGCCTGAGTGAGCCATAGTAAAAGACCCTGTCTTTACCAACAGAAAAGAAGACGCCGGGCATTGTGGCGGGCGCCTGTAATCCATGTAATTGGGAGGCAATGGGCGAGAGAATCGCTAAAGGAAGAAAGGAAAACAAACAAACAAAGAAAAAAACTCCAAACTAAAAAGATTGAAAGCCAGCTGAAATTAAAAGCACAATAAAAAGAACCACAAAAAAAAAAAAAAAATAAAAAAACACAAAAATAAAATTATTTAAAGCAAGCTTAAATTAAATCAAAAAAAAAAATAACCAAAAAAAAAAAAAAAAAAAAAAACAAGAAGGAAATGGAAATGGTAGAAAAAAGCAGGTAATTATAGAAGAGTTGATTGTTTACAAGCAAACTGGACCTTTCAATTTCTCAAAGCAAAATTAGTTTCTCTCCTATACACTAAACTTATTTCTCACAAATCTCATGTCTTCCAAGTACAGAATCCATATACATTTTTTTTTACTTGCTGCCTAATCAGTTAAAGTATTTATTTGATTTTCTTGTCCTTGTAATTATTGAACATAGAGCGGGTGTCACAGGCTCACACTTTAGGCTGGGGCAGCCTCCACCGTTCAAGCAGCACAAAACAAACAGCAGGATATGTTTCCAGCTGCATCTTTTCAGTATTCAACTTATCCACAAAATTAACCGTAACATAGATATGGAGATTTTCGTATCCTTTTATAGCAGCAATTCTTCATTCATCAAAGCTAAATTCAACCATGTAGCTTTGTTAATCAAAGTTAACTATCCATGGCCTAATAAAGCAAACCTCTTAGTAATGGCCAACCCACTGTTAATGCCTCATGATGATCTTTCTTACCAACTCACAGGTTGTCTAGTCCCTGGCATTTTAGGAAGAGCCCTATACTGAGCATTCCACATGCATCTCACAAACAAGTAATACCTCCCCAAATAGATGAGAAGCAACACCCCAGATGTTCCACTCCAATACTTTGTTCCGCTTTGGTTCCTGGAGTGGTGCTGGCTAGCTCAACTCACTTGTTCTGTGAAAGGTCTTTATATCCAAAGTGAGGCCCAAATTCAGAGCAAGCAAAGAAACCAAATAATGAGGGAGGCAAAGTTCTGTTTGTCAGTCAAGGGCGGCTTATTGGGGAATTTATGGGCAGGTGCAGGGTCATGGGTGGCAAGAAGAACAGGTGACCTCCATGCTGCTACACCCCAGGTACAGGCTTATGTACTATAGGAAAAGGGTCTATGTGTTAATGTGCAGGGCAATTAAAGTTGGCCTACCAGGAAAAGACAAAAAAGCCATTGCTGTGTACTTCATAGCCTGCAATTTGTGTGACGACATCAAGGTTGTTTTTACCTAAGGGCAGAGTTTCTGATAATACATGCTCTTACACAGGAGTAGTTAGTCAATAAAGTAAAAATGTGAGTCATTCCCCAAATGGGTTAATCAGAAGTCAACATGGCGTATTAGTGTCCAAGAGGAAATTACTTTGGCTTCTAAAAATCTTCCTCTCCTTAGTGTTCAGAGCAGCCCAGTCAAAACTCTGAACCAGCAATTTGGATCCGTTGGATACTTAAATAAAAGATAATTCCATTTGGATACAAGTCCCCATTTTGTCCAAATTTATTCTTCATTCTGTTTCCACTTCTCCGAAGAAGTTTCAAACTTAAAAATTCTCAAAAACGGCTCAGCACCTGTGGCTCAGTGGGCTAAGGCGCCAGCCACGTTCACCTGAGCTGGCAGGTTCGAATCCAGCCCAGGCCCGCCAAACAACGACGGCTACAACCAAGAAAATGGTTGGGCGTTGTGGTGGGTGCCTGCAGTCCCAGCTACTTGAGAGGTGGAGGCAAGAGACTTGCTTGAGCCCAGGAATTGGAGGTTGCTGTGAGCTGTGATGCCCCCACATTCTATCCAGGGTAACAGCTTGAGGCTCTGTCTCAAAAAAAAAAAAAAAAAAAACTCAAAAAAAAAAAAAGACACTAAGCACTGTCTGCTGTTCAAGGAAAAGTGGAGGCCAGGGAAAGCACGTTAGGACTTTAAACAGCCGGTTCTTGGGTGATTAGACAAAGGTTGGAAAGATACATCACCAACAAACAGACTAGGGTGGGCCAGAATAAACCCCCAACGTAGGACCAATCTTTGTTACAAGAGCAACTGCCTCTGGTAGGAAAGACTATAGTGAAAAGCCACAGTTGCTACCCTACTGGGTATCGACCACCTGCCTTCCAAGAAGTAGTTTTTGAGACACACCGGGGTATCCTTTCCCAAGCATATGGGACAATAGGATGAAATAGAAGAAAACACTGCACTAAAACATTCAGGGTCTATTGAAAGACACAGAAGAGCTCTACAAAGCTCAATAGCAAGGGGGTGATATAAATGGCTCACGGCCTTCTGCTCAAACTTTTACTTTTTTTTTTTTTTTGAGACAGAGTCTCACTGTGTTGCCCTGTGTAGAGTATCATGGCGTCACAGCTCACAGCAACCTCAAACTCTTGGGCTTAAGCTATCCTCTTGCCTCAGCCTCCCAAGTAGCTGGGACTCCAGGTGCCGGTCACAATGCCTGGATATTTTTTGGCTATAGTGTCATTGCTGTTTGGCAGGCCTGGGCTAGATTGTAACCTGCCAGCTCCAGTGTATGTGGCTAGTGCCCGAGCTGCTGAGCTACGGGCACTGAGCCTACTTTCTTATATATCCTATAAACTACATTTATTTCTTGTGACATTTTTTATTTTTCATCTTAACTACTTATGGGGAGGTCAGTACCAGTGCCATCTGGCCTGTGGTTCCACCTGCCTGCCTTAAAGTTCCTCCCTATGTTGAAATACTAGTTTTTCTTGCTTGTGTACTCTACACCTTGTTCAGTTAACTTTCAACTGTTTACATCAGTGCTACTTCCTGCTTCTCAGAGATCCCCTTTACTCCTCTATGTGAATAATAGTCTAAGTTCTCTTAGGATAGGGGGTGGCACTGTTCATCTGACTATGTACTGCTTCAAAAGGGTGCAGTGCACATAGCCATGTAGAGTCGTTAGAGTGTCTAATGCCTGTGGGGAGAGGGTCAGTCAAGAGGTCCATGATAAACAGAATCACCAGCCACTGCCATCTGAATATTTACCTGCTGCAAATGGGAGGATACAAACGTAACAAGAGAATTTACAATACATGGGCTAGGCTCGGCGCCTGTGGCTCAGCGGGCTAAGGCTCCAGCCATGTACACCTGAGCTGGCAGGTTCGAATCCAGCCTGGGCCCGCCAAACAACAATGACGGCTGCAACCAAAACAAAAAAAAATGGCCGGGTGTTGTGGCAGGCGCCTGTAGTCCCAGCTACTTGGGAGGCTGAGGCAGGAGACTGGCTTGATCCCAGGAATTGCAGGTTGCTGTGAGCTGTAATGCCACGGCACTCTACCCAGGGTGACAGCTTGAGGCTCTGTCTCAAAAAAAAAAAAAAAAGAAAAGAAAAAAACATGGGCTAAAAATTAAAAGTAAAAGCAGGGCAGACAGGATCTAAAAGAGGCAAGAACTAAATTGCTGAAATGAGCTGCTGTTTGATAGATGTACAGATGGCATCCGTGGTGCCCTCAGAGGTCATTCCTTTGAGCCAGTGTGCTTGTTCTGTGATGTGCTCTATTCTTTGCTCCAGTTGTCCTAGAGACAAAATTATTATTGATGCAAAAACAAAAGATGTTAGCTAAAGCTCAAGCTCCTCCCTGCTCTACTAATAAGTAGTCTAGAGCAAAATGATGATCTATCACTTGCCAGGCCAAAGAATCTAATGGCTGCTGTTATGTTTTGAGAGTTTGCCTGGAATCCTCAGCTATCAAAGTAGTAGTAGCATTTTTAGATATGGATGAAGTTACCACTACTCTAGCTATTAATCTGACTATTGCTCCAATTAGGGCAATTATTCTGAAAGCTATTAAAAATGCTCTTTTGGAATTCTGGGAAGATGGCTGACTGGTAGCAACCCTCGTCAGAGGTTCCTGAGCAGAGGAAGAAAAACTGGATGGAATTGGACTATGTGAAGCCAAAGCCTGGGAGCTGAGCCAAGAAAGAAGTTCGGCAAGCTGTAACTCCAAGGGAGAGCATTCGAGAAAATAAATTACAGGTACAAAGCCTATTGCCTAGATGATGGGAGACCCCTCCCCCAAGTAGGGGGCCTGCCACAGGCTATCTGCCAACAAGCAGGGAACAAAAGACCTCGCATTTGACCTTGCTGGAGAGACCCGCTAAACTCCAGGTCTCTTTTTCCAGGGAGGTCCCACATATGAACCTAGTCACCACCCTGCCAGGCATAAAATTGAACAGATATTTTCCCCCACAAGTCCAAACTCCCAGTCCACTCTTTCCTCCTCACACGGCAGTCTGAAGTTCTGCCCCCCGCAGAGCACAGAGTGTTTGGTCTTGTCCTGAGAGACCTGGGCATAGTGTGGACCACCAACCATCAGGACAGAATCTGTGACAAATGGGGAAGCAAGAGGGTGTGGGAAGAAAGGACACTTGGTGGGAGGAGGAGCAGTCCCCTGGTTATTACTATGCCTGGCCAGTGGTAGTGTTGACCCTCGGTTTGGGCTGTATCTGGCAGGATGGGGCGCAGAACCCCTGGCTCTGATGGCACCCACAGCTGGAGAGTGGTTGCCTGATGTGGAGTGAGTTTGGCAGATAGTGCTGGCCCCCAGCCCCTGCTGGGCCTGTGAGCAGAGGCTTGATAGGTGTGGACTTGGACCTGAGAGCAAGGGTGTGGTCTCCTGATTCCCACAGAACCCTCCAGCAGTGGCTTACTGGGTATGAACCAAGACCTGAGGGCTAGGGCCTGCTCCATTGCCTCCCTATTTAACAAATGGTGGTGGGTGAACTGGCTGGTGATCTGTAGAAGACTGAAACTGGACCCCCACCTTTCACCATTAACAAATTTTGATTCTCACTGGATAAAAGATTTAAACTTAAGACATGAAACTGTAAAAATACTAGAAGAGAGTGCAGGGAAAACACTTGAAGAAATGGGCCTGGGAGACCAATATTTTATGAGGAGGACCCCCCGGGCAATTGAGGCAACACCAAAAATCCATTACTGGGATCTGATCAAACTAAAAAGCTTTTGCACAGCCAAGAGCACAGTTAAAGCAAACAGAGAGCCTTCAGAATGGAGAAGATTTTTCCAGGTTATGCTTCCGATGAAGGTCTGATAACTAGAATCTACAGAGAACTCAAACTAATCAATAAGAAAAGAATAAATAACCCCATTTCTATGTGGGAAAGAGACATGAAGAGAAACTTCTCTGATGAAGACGGGTGCATGGCCTACAAACACATGAAAAACTGCTCATCATCCTTAATCATCGGAGAAATGCAAATCAAAACCACTTTGAGATATCATCTAACTCCATTAAGATTAGCCCACATCACAAAATCCCAAAACTATAGATGTTGGCGAAGATGCAGAGAGAAGGGAACACTTCTATACTGCTGGTGGGAATGCAAGCTAATACGACATTTTTGGAAAGAAGTTTAGAGAACACTCAAGGAACTTAAAGTAGAACTACTGTTTAATCCTGCAATTCCTCTACTAGGTATATACCCACATGATCAAAAATTATTTTGCAACAAAGACATTTGCAACAGAATATTTATTGCAGCCCAATTCATAATTGCCAAGACATGGAAACAGCCCAAGTGCTCAACAACCCATGAATGGATTAACAAATTGTGATATATGTACACCATGGACTACTATACAGCATAAAAAGATGGAGATTTCACATCTTTTATTGTTTACCTGGATGGAGCTGGAACATTTTCTTCTTTTTTTTTTGAGACAGAGTTTCACTTTGTCACCCTCGGTAGAGTGCTGTGACATCACAGCTCACAGCAACCTCCAGCTCCTGAGCTAAGGCGATTCTCTTGCCTCAGCCTCCAGATCAGCTGGGACTATAGGCGCCCACCACAACGCCCGGCTATTTTTGTTGTTGTTGCAGTTTGGCCGGGGGCTGGGCCCGAACCTGCCACCCTCGGTATATGGGGCTGGCGCCCTACTCACTGAGCCAGAGGTGCCGCCCTGGAACATATTCTTCTTATAAAGTATCTCAAGAATGGAAAAAAAAAAAAGTATCTAATGTACTCAATACTACTATGAAATCAATATATAACCACCTACACGCTCATATGAATGGCAAAACATAACTATAGTCCAGAAAGTAGAAAGAAAAGAGGAGAGAGAGGGGTGGGGAGGAGGAATATGGGAGGAGAGACGGTATTTGGGGGGACCTCACCTAATGTGCGTGATGCAATGGTACGTTTCAAAATACCGTATAATTGTGAGTATAATTGTGATGGATGTGTTACTTAGTTTGCTGTAAACATTTCACATGATATATCGAAGTGCCCTGAACCACAGCAGTACCCTGAACCACATAAATGCATCAATGTACAAAGTTATGATTTAATAAAAAATAATTAATTAACAAATAAAATAAAAATAAAAATGCTCTTTTCTTTCTGGAGTGGACCGGATGTGTTCCTGTTTCTGTTATTTGAGCCAAAGCATTAAAAATTTGTAATGAGGCTTGGCGCCTGTGGCTCAACGGGCTAAGGCGCCAGTCACGTACACCTGAGCTGGCAGGTTCGAATCCAGCCTGGGCCCGCCAAACAACAACAACAGCTGCAACCAAAAAATGGCTAGGTGTTGTGGTGGGCACATGTAGTCCTGGCTACTTGGGAGGCAGAGGCAGGAGACTCGCGTGAGCCCAGGAATTGGAGGTTGCTGTGAGCTGTGATGCTACAGCACTCTATCTAGGGTGACAGCTTGAGGCTCTGTCTGAAGAAAAAAAAAATTGTAATGAGCTATTTGTTAACATTAATCAGCAATTCCACATTGTCCTGAAACCTGAAGACTTAACACATTGGGTGGCAAGAAATTTTCTTTTCCACTGACCAATAAACATAGTTTCCAAAGGACAACATAAATTACCTTCAATAATATAAGGCTTGTTTGGGCTTAAACAAATATCATTTAGCCAAGCTGGGAAGTCACAAGTATTCATATCCAAATGACACTTGGGCAAGGTATTTGCTTTAACCTTCCCTCTTATCTGAGCATGAGCAGTGCTGGACATGTGTCCATAAAAGTGGTGCCATTTCTTACTGCAATTTTATCCTGGGGCACAAGCAAATCCAGGAAGTAAATTTGTGAAGTGAGCAGTCATAATAGGTTGAAAACTCTATGCTATACGAATTGACATTAATCACTGCATTGGAAATGTTGGTTGATTGCCTGAATGGTTTTACTTTAACAGCCTGGTTAGAATTCATGAGAGTTCCTAGAACCTTCCTGGGATTGTCCATGTCTGGTTGAGCATATAACTTCTAAGATCTATTTAATGGGTATGCAATGGCATAAGCAGTTGAAATGTTAAAATAAGAATTTCCAGTAAAATTAAAAGCTATTACTGTAGGGTGTGAACAAATTAACAATATTAACATTTAAGAAAAAATGGCACCTTGTAGTAAACTTCGACATAAATCATACATTAACTCCATAATTTTTTTCTTATAAAGATCGCAATGTAGCCATTCAACCTCTTTTAGGTGAAATCAATCATCTGGGCCACCTATGAACAACTTCAGAACTTTGCAGGAGGTAACATGAGCTGTGCCTTTGTGGAAATGTCACCCTAAATGATACCTTCTTTGCTGATGTGGAAATTGAGGCATGAGGGAGGGTAAATAATAAGCTTACCCAGGATCCGCTAAGAGCACAAGGGAAAACTCTAAGTCCCAGGCATGTGTGGTGGGACAGGTTTGACTTAAGGGTTAAGGTGGTATATATACTTTTATGTAGCATGATGGTAGTGGGTCTCCTAAATTTTTTAGATTCATGGGAATGAAAAGGGTGTAGACATTCTCTATTCCACTTAATGTATGTGTCATGTTTACAACAACTCTGATTACTGGGCATGAGTCTATGTGGTTGGCCACCTCCTGTGATGAAGAGGTCACTAGCTTCTGTAGAGGACTATGATAAAGACTGAGCTCTGGCTGGGCTTGAATCCTGGCTCTCCCACTTACTGCCTATAACTGGCCTTGGAGAGCTATTTAATTTACTTATTTATAAAAAGGGAATAATAATAGTAATAATAATGTTGGCATCCTCATAAAATTGTTATGAAGATCAAGTTGAATTAATATCTGAAAGGCGTAATATCAAGCCTGGCCCATAGTTAGCATTTTTTTTGAGACAGAGTCTCACTTTGTCACCCTTGATAGAGTGCTGTGGCATCACAGCTCACAGCAACCTCCAACTCCTGAGCTTAGGGGATTCTCTTGCCTCAGCCTCCTGAGCAGCTGGGACTACAGGCACCTGCCACAATGCCCAGCTATTTTTTTCTGTTGTTGCAGTTTGGCCAGGGCCAGGTTTGAACTCGCCACCCTCAATATATGGGGCCAGGTGTCCTACTCACTGAGCCATAGGTTCCACTCAGTTAGCATTTTTTAAATGTAAACTGTTATTATACTAACAAACACACTATTTGTATAATTGGACAACTCACCCAAATCTTCTATCTGACTCTGCCTTTAGTGTCCTTCTCAAAATCTGTTATTACATCTGCGTTTTATTTACTGGAAACCCAATAAAGAGAAGGAATTGTGGCTTGGCACATGTGGCTCAACGGACTAAGGCACCAGCCACATACACCTGAGCTGGCGGGTTCGAATCCAGCCTGGGCCCGCCAAACAACAATGACGGCTGCAACCAAAAAATGGCTGGGCATTGTGGCGGGCGCCTGTAGTCCCAGCTACTTGGGAGGCAGAGGCAGGAGACTCACTTGAGCCCAGGAATTGGAGGTTGCTGTGAGCTGTAATGTCATGACACTCTATCCAGGGCGACAGCTTGAGGCTCTGTCTCAAAAAAAAAAAAAAAGAATTCTGAAAACCAGCACATTACACCCCATGATTGCATTAATTTACATAGCTATGATTTTAGAAAAGAAAAAAAAAAAGAATTTCTGAAATAGCTGGCATTATGTAGTAATTTCTGTGTTGATTTGCTTGTGCTGATGAAAGAGTGTTAATCGCTGAGGGCTTTTACACACTGATTACAGACGTAGGGGTGCTTTCTTGTGTGAGTTAACATACGTCGACTTACTGTGGCTTTGTGAGTAAACTCTTCCCCATGGTCAGTATATTCAGTGGGATCCTTTCTTGTGTAAGATTTTGCCTTGTGGGCAAAAGATAAGAGGCATTTAAAGGATTGTCCACATATATTCATGCATTCATTCCCCTTATGTATGAGTTTATATCAATGAGTCAGCCACAGTCTCCAGTGAAAAACACATATGACGTATTACTCTCCCGCATGCACCGAGATGTCCTTCTTTGTAGCATCTCAGCTGTACAGATATTTATTCTGCAGGCTTCATTGTGTTACAAAGACTGGTATGTAAGGCAGGTTGCATAAATGTGGAGAATAATGACATCATTTGAAAATTTTTTTCTCAATGGCCTTCTATGCTTCTATGACTTTACCACTCATGTAAGGATGCAACACTTCTGACAATTAAGTTGGCAAACTCATCCCCCCAAAAGTGCTACATACCTCATTGCTGAATATCACTATGGGCACCTTAGAGAAACTCCCCTTGGGAAGATGTGCACCAATGCCAGCACCTAGTCCACCCTTCAAAGCAATTTTTGGAACTCTTTTTCTGGAATGGCCATCAGAGCTATCATTGTATAAGATCTGAAAATTATGTTCATAAATGTCACCAGTTGGTCAAAGGTAGTCTTTGAAGGTGACCATAGTGATACTTGGCAATGAAGTATGTATGTAGCACTTTCTCTAGGCTGAGTTTGCAAACTTAATTGTCCCATCTTGTATGCAAGTTGGCATTACTAAGACCCTGTCCCCGCTCTGACTGGGCTCCTCATATTCTCACTGGCTTCACATTACTGGAGCTCAACCATCCTCAGACTTCAGGGAAATTCTTTTATCCCTCCACAATTCCTTCCCTTGCTCCAATTGGGAAATCACATCTGGTTTGTAGAGCTGGTTCCCTGTTCATGGGTAAAAGGTATGTGAATTCTGAACTCTGTGTTAAGAACCGTGCATAATTTTTGAGTCCAGGATAGGATACCAATGAACAACAAAGTGGCCATGGAAAAACACCTTGAAAGTCCTTGAAGAGCACCCTGGCACCAAGCTCTAGTTGCAGATGTGCATAATGAAGTTCACAAAGTGAGCAATGAAAGAATTATAGGTTTCTACTTAATTTTTAATTTTAATTTTTTTTTTTGAGACAGAGCCTTAAGCTTTTGCCCTGGGTAGGGTGCCATGGCATCATAGCTCATACCAACCTCCACTCCTGGGCTCAAGTGATTCTCCTGCCTCTGCCTCCCAAGTAGCTGGGATTACAGGCGCCCATCGCAACACCTGGCCATTTTTTGGTTGTAGCTGTCATTGTTATTTGGCAGGCCCGGCCTGGATTTGAACCCACCAGCTCTGGTGTATGTGGCTGGCATCTTAACCGCTCGAGCTACAGGCTCTGAGCCCATTTTTAATTTTTTAATTGTTTGGGATTCAGAGAGGGTACAAAGAATTAGGTTATGCTGATTGCATTTGTTAAATAAACTTTTTCTTATAATTGTGTCCCACCCCCAAGAGGTGTACCATACACCATGACCCCCAGCACCGTCCCACCTCGCCTCTCCTCCCTTACTCATTCCCCTACTCCCCCCTTGTATTAGTTCATCTACTGCCTTCTTAGTAGAATAGAGTACATTGGATTCTTGCTTCTCCACTCTTGTGATGCTTTACTAAGAAGAATGTGTTCTACCTCCATCCAGGTTAACACAAAAGATGTAAAGTCTCCATCTTTTTAAATGGCTGAATAGTATTCCATGGTATACATAACAAAGCTTGTTAATTCATTCCTGGGTTCGTGGGCATTTAGGTTGTTTTGACATTTTGGGAATTGTAAATTGAGCAATAAACAGTATAGTGCAAATATCCTTATCATGAAAGGCTTTTCCCCCCCCATTTAGATAGATGCCTTGTTATGTGATTGCAGGATCAAATGGGAGGTCTACTTTGAGTTCTTTGAGGACTCTTCATACTTCCTTCCAAAAACATTGTGCTAGTTTGCAGTTCCACCAGCAGTGTAAAAGTATACCCTTCTCTCTATATCCATCTGCAGCTTTGAGATTTTGTGATGTGGGACATTCTCCCTGGGGTTAGGTGATATCTCAGGTGGTTTTGATTTGTATTTTTCTGATAATTAGGGGAGATGAGCATTTTTTCATGTTTGTTAGCCATTCGTCTGTCTTCTTGAGAGAGTTTCTATTCATGTCTCTTGCCCAGTGATAGATAGGATTGTTGGTTCCTTTCTTATTGATTAATTTGAGTTCTCTATAGATCCTAGTTATCAAGCTTTTGTCCGATTCATATTATGCAGATATCTTTTCCCATTCTGAAGGTTGTCTGTTTGCTTTGTTTGTTGTTTCCTTAGCTGTACAGGAACTTTTCAGTTTAATTAAGTCCCATTTGTTTTTGTTGTTGCAATTGCCATAGACGTCTTCAAAAAATATTTCACTTCAAGTGTATCCCCACACTATCTTTGAAGATTTTTGTTGTTTCGTGCCTTAGATTTAAATCTTTTACCCATCTTGATTCAATTTTTATAAGTGGTGAGAAGTGCAGGTCCAGTTTCAGTCTTTTACATGTGGTTATCCAGTTCTCCCAACACTCTTAATTGAATAGAATTCTTTTCCCCAATGTATGTTCTTGTTTGGTTTATGAAAGATCAGGTGGCTGTAAGATGTTAGTTTCATCTCATGGTTTTCTATTTGGTTCCAAATGTCAATGTCTCCATTTTTGTGCCAATATCATGCTGTTCTGATCACTATGACCTTGTAGTATAGCCAAAAGACTAGTAGGGTGATACTCCTGGCATTATTTTTATTACTAAGATTTGCCTTGGCTATATGGGGCTTCTTCTGGTTCCATACAAAAGGAAGAATTATTTTTTTCCAAATTTTGGAAGTATGGTGATGGTATTTTAATGGGGATTGCACTGAATCTGTAGATTGCTTTGGGTAGTATAGATATTTTCACAAAGTTGAAAATTCCCAGCCACGAGCATGGCATGTTTTTGCATTTCTTAATGTCTTCTGCTATTTCATTTCTTAGTTTCATAATTTCCTTTGCAGAGGTTCTTCACCTCTTTTGTTACATATATTCCTAGGTACTTCTTCTTCTTCTTTTTAGCTACTATGAAGGGAATTGTGTCCTTGATTAGCTTCTGAACTTGGCTGTTAGAGCATATACAAAGGCTACCGATTTGTGGACATTGATTTTATATCCTGAGATGTTGCTTTTTTTTTTTTTTTAAACACTTCCAGGAGTCTTTGGGGTTCTCTAAGTATAAGATTGTACTGTTGGTAAAGAGAGAGAGTTTGACTTCTTCTACCAAGCCATTTACATAGACAGGTACTAAATATCAATCTGGAAGTGATTATGGTTGAGGTCCTTTACACTTGAACTTGATCATCTCTCATCCCAAATCAGACCTGACTGGCCAGTGTCTCAGAGACACAGATGGTGCCATGATTTCTCAGAATTGATGGTGTCTTCAGCTTTGGGGAAGCTACTTCAAGGTATTTGAGGAACATTTGAAGCCCGTCAGGTGTTACGTGACTCTGCTTTGGATGCAAAGCTCATCCCCCTGACAGTCAGGGGTGTTCTTTAACTCTAGGGGCTGTTCTGTTAAATTTTTCTGTCTAGACTAAGGAAACTGAAAGGTGTAAGCTGTGTCATTCAGTGGTGAGAGGGTGTGGAGATGTGCAAGCAAGGTTTATGGGGATGGTGACCTGCATGGCATCTGCACCCAGGGGCAGTTGGAGATGCCTTTTATCTACAGTTGGAGGCTGTAGAGGGTGGGCAAATTCCACAGCTTGCCTAGAAAGTTAGATCTTTCTTGTGAACTTCTCAGCAGATTAGGCTAGTCAAATCCTTTGTGTCTTGGTCTTAGGTGGAGAGGAAGGGGAGAGGAAAGGTCTCATGTGCAGCTTGCATTAGGCCCCCTCCCAACAGAAACATCTAGGAGCATGTCTGCTGCATGTAGCCTCTTCATTATTGACATCCCCACATTTCTTATATTCTCAGGGATAGGTTTTTGTTTTTTGATTTTTTGTTTTTGATTCCAATATAGTAACAGAATTTATGTTCCATATTTTTCATTTAGAGAAAATAATATGTAGTGCTAAAAATTATAGACAAAATATTATAATTTATCAAATGTTTATAAATGACCAATATTAAGTTATATTAGGTTGTATTACATACCCATGTGATAAAACAAAAATGCAGGAAAAAAGTACAAACAAAATAAAATATTATTTTCCATCTTGCAAGTGAGGGATATCAATAGATCAAATATTATTGCTTTGAATTTATCAGAACAAACTTTTGTTTCTTTGTTTTTAAGACAGACTCTCACTATATTGCCTAGGCCACTAGAGTGCTGTGGCATCATCCCAGCTCAGAGTAACCTCAAACTCCTGGGTTCAAGTAATTCTCCTGCCTCAGGCTCCTGAGTAGCTGGGACTACAGGTGCCCACCTTGTCATTAGTAGAAACAAGGTCTCCCTCTTAGTCAAACTCTTGAGCTCCAGCAATTCGCCTACCTCAAGCTCCCAGAGTGCTAGGATTATAGGCGTGAGCCAAAATGCCTGGGTAAATTGATTAGAACAGATGTTAACCTTAGTGACCATTGATTCTAGAAGCAACAAAAAGTCCAAACGGAGAGAGAAATTTCCCCTCTACCTCACCTCACTTTAGTCTTCCTGGTAGTGCCACCGTGCACCTTGGAATTTATACAGCGTCCATAATCTGAGCTATTAAAGTAGCTGGCTCATTATCATTGTTCTTGTTCCTTTTGTTCTTTTTTTCTTGTGTTTCTATTTGAAATATGCTGCAGATGTGACTACTATATCATGGGTTCCCAGCTGCTTTATGGGCCACTTCTCTGTGTCTTCTAAAAAAATACCCAAATCCAAATGAAAAAAAAAAAACCAAAACAAAACCCCAAAACAAAAACAAAAGCCCTCTTCTAATATTAACCTTTGAAAGCTGCCTGTGATTGGTGCTGACACACTGACCTTCCTTTTTCTCAACCCCAGAGAATGTGGAAAAATTATCAAGTCTTTGGGCACATGGTTAAGAGAAGGAAGTGCCCATTGAAATGTAAGCTGGGACCCTGTACAGACCCCTGAGAACAAATATGAAAAATGAGCAGATTATGTAACCAAAGAAGCCCTGGCAACCTCAGACTCTGGGACCATATATTAAGGCTGACAGAAGAAGCAAAGGCAAAGGCATGACATCTAACGGGTTGAAATCATCCTTGGACATTGGAATTCCAATGTCTCCCATTTACTCTTTTACAATAGCCTTCTCCAAGCATGGATAGAGGAACTCAACAAAAATATGCAAAGAGCACAGTATACTTTTGAGATTGTCACTCAGGAGCTCATGCTACATGTGGTAAACCATTTTTGGCAGGTGTATGAGGATATCTTTAAACTACATATGGCAGGTGGAATAGCAATGGAGTTCAAATGAAGGCATATCTGATTGTACATCAGAAAACCATGGGAGCTTGGGAAACAATTCATAAAGAAGACTCCGTTGTCAAGTGTAGCAACAGCAAAAATAAATAAATGGAACCTGATCAAGTTTAAAAGCTTCTGCACTGTTATGGACATAATTAGCAAATAGACAACCTTCAGAATGATTGAAGATGTTTGCATGTTATGAATTGAACAAAGCACTGGTAAACATAATCTACAAAGAACTCAAACTAATTAACCAGTAAACAGCAAACAACCCCATCAATCAATGGGCATGAACAGAAGTTTTTCCCAATAAGACAGACCAATGGTCAACACACAAATGAAAAAATGCTCATCAGGCAATTAGTGGGATCACATCTACGGTGCATCTTAGCAGGGTACTGGTGAAACTTATTAAATGTAGAGTATCAATGTCTTTATATAGTAATCAAGAAAATGCCATGAAGGCTATCTGTAACAGTCCGATCAAAATATTTCTGATTGTATATGAACCACATTGTGCCCTATGATTGCACCAATGTACACAATTATGATTTAATAAAATAAAATTATTTTTTAAAAAAAGAAAAAATGCTCATCATTCCAAATTATTAGAGAAATATAAATGAAAACTAGTTCGAGATATCACCAAGCACCACTAACAATAGTCCACATCACAAAGTCACAAAGCTTCAGATGTTGGCAAGGGTGTGGAGAGAGGGGTGCACTTAGACATTGTTGGTGGGATTGCAAACTAGTACAGCTTTTTTGGGAAGAAGTGTAGACACACCTCAAAGAGTTTAAAGTAGACTACTCATTTTATTTCACAATCCCATGGCTAAGTATCTGCCCAGAAGAAAAAAATATTATTTTACCACAAGGGCATTTGTACTCAAATGTCTATAGCTGCTCAGTTCACAATTTCAAATATGTATCCCATGGATTACTACTCAGCCAAATAAAAGGAATACTACTCAGTCATAAAAAGATGGAGACTTTGCATCTTTTTATTTAACTGGATGGATTTGGAGAATATTCTCCTAAGTAAAGTATATAAAGAATAAAAGGAAATTCCAGGAGACAAGATGACTGAATGAAGCCAGCTTTCAGCAGAGGCTCCTTTGACTAGAGACCATTCTCCTAAGTAAAGTATATAAAGAATAAAAGGAAATTCAAGAAGATAAGATGACTGAATGAAGCCAGCTTTCAGCTTTCTCCAGAGGGAGAAATCAGAATAACCCAATAAAGTAGAAGATCGGGAGCAGAGCTGAGGGAGAGGATTGACAGGTTCATATCAGCTGTGGGGTTAGAAATCCCCACATGTAAGTCTCATGTACGTCTCATTCAAGTAAGCCACTAATGGGTTAAATTGGCTTTTACCTTCACAGAAAAAGCAATAGATTTGGGCAGCCCTGAGGCAAACACAAAGACTGTTTTCTGGTCATCCGGGAACAGATACTTTGAAGCTTTTGCAGCCATTGTCTCCAAGGTTCTTGCCTGGAGGCATGGTCCAGAGGTTGACAAAATATTTTTACATTTTGTCAAAAGCCTAAAGATCTTAGCACTGTGGAGAAATAAAGTCATAGACCCATTTAAGGTTAACTTATTGAGTACATGAGGAAATAGTTCCCCTATAGCTCTGTCTCTCTTATTTTTATGTAGATTTTTTAAGACCTAAAGTAAAAGAGTATTGTGTTGTTTTCTGGGACAGGATATCTGCCACTTAAATTTAAAGTTAAATAATGAATATTGTAAATCATAGATGAAGCATGCACATGACTGCAAAAGTATATAAGGTAATCAGAAATAAAGTTAATTTGCTACACACCACCTGGAGAGTGTGTAGTCTGTTTCTTGCATTCCCCTAATAATTATAGGTACAAGATCTGCACCTGGGGCAAAGCTACTGTCCCTTGCATCTCCGTTCCTGCAACAATCACCCCTGCTGTGA
>CAUYON010160388.1:0-10874 GCA_963573935.1 Arctocebus calabarensis
AATACTGGCCATTCCACAATGCAATGGCCTGTTTGCTGATACTGTTCCCCCAGGAGACTGTGTGCCTTGAGAAACAGGGACCATTGGGGCAGTACTGGGCATGGCTAAGTAGGCACCCAAACATCTGTACTAGAGGAATACATTCAGCACATTCTACCCTACATCACCAAAAAATATATCTGTGGCTTTTAATTTCTCCTGGCCAGAATGATGGTTTTTTCCCAGATATAAGAAAAGAAGTTTCTCGACAGCCTAAAAGGACAAAATCAATAAAAATGATCTCCAACTAGTGACAGGCTTACACAAAACAAAATTAAAGAAAATGGGCAATATCGGCGCCTGTGACTCAGCGGGCTAAGGCGCCAGCCATCTACGCCTGAGCTGGTGGGTTCGAATCCAGCCCAGACCCGCCAAACAACGACGGCTGCAACCAAAAAATGGCCGGGCATTGTGGTAGGTGCCTATAGTCCCAGCTACTTGGGAGGCAGGAGACTCGCTTGAGCCCAGGAGTTGGAGGTTGCTGTGAGCTGATGCCATGGCACTCTATCCAGGGTGACAGCTTGAGGCTCTGTTTCAAAAAAAAAAAGAAAATGGGCAAATTTTTTTTTTGGACTAGGGACTGATACGGAAGATATATTTTTCTGTATAACTCAATCTGTACAATCTGTACCTCCTTACCTTCCCTTCCGTGTAACCCCTTATCCTCTCTCCAAAAAAAAGGTTAAAAAAAAAAATACCCAGTTGGGTTTTTTTCCTCTTTTTAGTTCAACCCCTAACCCTTACCCCCATGTCCTTCTTAGAGATAAAGGAAACATCTTTCAGAGCCACATTAAATAAGAGAAACTGGTATACATTTTTTTTTCTTTCTTTTTAAAGATGACTTTTAGAACCCTGAAATACTGGGTGGCACCTGTGGCTTAGTAGGTAGGGCGCCAGCCCCATATACCAAGGGTGATGGGTTTAAACCCGGCCCCAGCCAAACTGCAAAACAGAAAAATAGCGGGGTGTTGTGGTGGGCACCTGTAGTCCCAGCTACTCGGGAGGCTTAGGCAAGAGAATCGCCTAAGGCCAGGAGTTGGAGGATGCTGTGAGCCGTGTGACACCATAGCATTCTACCAAGGATGATAAAGTGAGATTCTGTCTCTACACACACAAAAAAGAACCCTGAAATACATATAGGTGAGACAATAGACATAAAAAATCTTAAGGCTTGGCGCCTGTGGCTCAATGGGCTAAGGCGCCAGCCACGTACACCTGAGTTGGTGAGTTTGAATTCAGCCTCGGCCCACAAAACAACAACGGCTGCAACCCCCCCCCCCAAAAAATTGGATGGGTGTTGTGGCAGGTGCCTGTAGTCCCAGCTACTTGGGGAGACTCGCTTGAACCCAGAAATTGGAGGTTCCTGTGATGCTACAGCACTCTATCCAGGGTGACAGCTTGAGGCTCTGTCTCAGAAAAAGAAAAACAAAAAAATCTTCAGCCAGGCCTTTCTAAAGGAGTCCTCTGCTAAAAATGCTTAGTTGTCTGAGAAGCCAACTATTGAACATCTTTACAACAGTACCATGGTGACTTGGCTCATTTTGTGTAAGAAGTCATTGATTACTGTTGCAGGGCCTACACATTAGTTGTGACTGGTTTAAAAAATAGACTTTGTGGGCGGTGCCTGTGGCTCAGGGAGTAGGGCACCGGCCCCATATGCCAAAGGTGGCAGGTTCAAGCCTGGCCCCGGCCAAACTGCAACAACAAAATAAATAAATAAATAAATAAAAATTATTAAAAATAAAAAATAAAAAAAAATAGACTTTGTGTGTCTGTGTCACTCTGCTTCAACTGTATATCCTACTAACAAACCTCACCTATCCAGTGTTAGCTGTAAATCTCATTCATTCCCTTCCTCTTTCCGTATCTTTTTTCTTTTCTTGTTCTTTTTCCTTTAATTTTTCTTAAAAACTTTTTGTGTTATTAACAGAAATTCATATTTGGTGTGGCTTAACTATTTCAGGTCATCAGATTGTGAGGCTGCTTCTTTGAAACATTTTTGTGCTATTGTTTTAAAAAAATAATTAGGGCAGGGCCTGTGGTTCAGTCAGTAAGGCGCTGGCCGCATATACCAAGGGTGGTGGGTTCAAACCCAACCCTGGCTGAACTGCAACAAAAAAATAGCCAGATATTGTTGCGGGCGCCTGTAGTCCCAGCTACTCAAGAGGCTGAGGCCTAAGCCCAGGAGTTGGAGGTTGCTGTGAGCTGTGTGACGCCACAGCACTCTACCAAGGGTAATAAAGTGAGACTCTGTCTCTACAAAAAAAATAATAATAATTTAAAAAGTTGGCATTGGGTGGCACCTGTGGCTCAAAGGGGTGGGGCGCCAGCCCCACATGCCGGAGGTGGTGGGTTAGGACCCAGACCTGGCCAAAAAAAAAACAACAAAAACAGTTGGCATTAATAAAAATGTCAATGTAAAAAAAGAGAGAGAAAATGGTCAAAGACTCCAGGAAATGGGGGATGGATCCGGAAGTTGTGGCTTCAACTTTGAATAGATCTTTACTAATTTCCAGGGGCTTCCACCATTGAAAAAAAGGTTTGGTTTTTTTTTTTTGCAGTTTTTGACTGGGGCCGAGTTTGAACCCGCCACCTCCGGTATATGGGGCTAGCGCCCTACTCCTTTGAGCCACAGGCACCACCCCAAAGGTTTGTTTTTTGTTTGCGTGGAGTGGGGAGAATTAGACAAAAGGGCACAATTCTTCACCTATCTAAAAAGTTTGTTGGATATCAAAATATTTCCATTTTATTTCTGTATCACAGATTTGTAATTTTAACAACTTTGATCATTATCGAATATAGTAATATAAAAAATGAGAAAGCAAAAGATGTTAGTATTCATTTTCATAAAGTGCAGATTTAATTTCAATTGTTTGCCTCAGTAAATGTCACCTCATTTCAGGACCTCCCCTGCCCCCGTCCAAAAGAGGGAGGGGGGAAAAGGGTAAAATTTTAATTTTTACTTAACAAATATCTAATACTAACAAAAAAAGAAAGACCTAATAGAGACAAATTTTTTTACAGACATGTTTCCAGGTAAGATTTCTAAGGACAAAAGTACTAAGTAAAAAATAATCTTTCATAATTAATACAAACATATATAATAAAATAAGGAGTACATAATTTAGACCTCCATGCTTATTTGGCAATTTTAAGGTCTCCAACTATGAAAAAGGTATGTAACTAAAAAGAAGTGGCCACATTGCTTCACCAAAGTTGTCTGAAGACATTTTCTGGTTTTGGCCCCTGTAAGAAGTTAACTCTTACACTCCCTTACCATAGTGTCACTGTTTTAATCCTACAGATATTTATATTAAAAATGGGTTTCCCATTTTACCATATAAGGACTGGCTTTTTTTTTTTTTTCAAAAGAATATTATTAGCAACTAGGTTAACTAAGGAGTACTAATTGGCTTAAGTTTACCAAATGTTTGCTTCTGCGACAGTATAAATATGGATTATTACAGCAGTTTACTGAAGTATAAAATCTATGCACAATAAAGGCAAAATTTTCAAAGGCCAGGAAAAAACTTTTTTATGAAAGTGCAATTACGAGATCTTTTGAATGATCTTCTTAGACAGTTCTGCAGAAAACAGTAGTTTGGCTCAGAAAGTAGAGTTCCTCAGGAGGAATTAAAGTTCTTCCTAGAAGAATACAAAGCAAAATTTCAGGCAGCTTTCTGAAAGTAAACCATTAGGTTATATGGCTACACCATGAGACAAACTGGAACTTATAATAAGGAAGGCTTTTGCATTCATGGTGATTTGCACAAGAACTTCGCAGCTTTTTTTCTTATTCCAGAACATTGGGCCATTTTGTAATGTTATACATAGTAGTTACAGCATTTTGTCCAACACCAACAGTGGGTAGGAAACTGTATCAGCTAGGAGAAAAATCAGAGGAAGCATTTTCATGTGCTTCAAGATTGTTAAGGTCAAATCATTAAAAATAGAACGTTTCTCTGTTACTTTCAGTATTTTACATAGTTAATGGATAGAGTGAAAGGGTTTTGTATCAGTCGTCAGGAACACATTCTGGCAGAGTCAGATTTTCAGCATTTGTTCGGCTACTGCTAGATGATAAAGGAAGTTTTCTGTTGCTGGTGGAAATCGTTTCTGCTTTAGTGCCTTCAAATTGAGGACTCGTTTTTCTCCATCATCCGAAACTTCTGAAAACAGTGCTAGGTTGGCTAAGATTTCTCTGGTTTTTAGGGCAATATCCTTTAATAGAAAAGAAAAATATGTAATATTTTAGTATTAAAAAATTTTAATACTTACGCTCTAGAATTCTTCCTGCCATTTTAAAGTTTATTGGACTAACTTTATAAAAACTGAAACTAACTTAAAGTAATTTAGAAAAAAATCAGTGTGACAGATTTTGTTTTTAACCACATTAACCATATTTAAGTGTATAATTCAGCAGTTTGCAGCCATCACCACTATCTAGGCTAGCCGAGGTGGCTCACTCCTGTAATCCTAGCACTGTGGGAGGCCAAGGCGGGTGGATCACTTGAGCCCAGGAATTTAAGACCAACCTGAGCAAGAGCGAGACCCTGTCTCTACTAAAAATAAGAAAACTCACCAGGCATGGTGGTACATGCCTATAGTCCCAGTTACTCGGTGGACTGGGGCAAGAGGATCTCTTGAGCCCTGTGAGCTATGATGACACCATGGCAACAGTGATATTCTGGCTTAAAAAAAAAAACAACAAAAAAAAGTGCCAGGCACCGTGGCTCATGCCTGTAATCCCAGCACTCTGGGAAGCCAAGGTGGGCAGATTGCCTGAGATCACAGGTTCAAGACCAGCCTGAGCTAGAGCCGGATCCCACCTCTAAAAATAGTCAGGCGTTGTGGCAGGTGCCTGTAATCCCAGCTATTCAGGAGGCTGAGGCAACAGAATAGCTTCAGCCCAGAAGTCTGAAGTTGCTGTTAGCTATGACGTCACGGTACTCTACCAGGGGAAAGAGACTCTGTCTCAAAAAAACAAACAAAAAAAACACCACTATCTATTTCCAGAACTTTTTCAGCAACCCAAACATAAACTTTATACCCAAAACAATAACTTCCCATTCCCCATTCTTACCTCTATTTTACTTTCTCTGTGAATCTGCCTACTCTAGGTACTTCATGTAAGTGGAATCCTAAGATATTTGTCTTTTTGTGTCTGGCGTTTTTCATTAGCATGTTTTCAAGGTTCATCCATGTTGTAATACATTATCAGATCTTCATTCCTTTTCAAGGCGAAATAATATCCCATTGTATGGACAGATCACATTTTACCCATTCATCTGTGGAAGGACACCTGGGTTGGTTCTACTTTTTGGCTATTAGAAATAATAGCCATGAACATTTCCACACAAGTAGAGTCACTTGCCACATAATGACATTTTGTACAATGACAGATTGCATATACACTCCTGGTGCCATAGATTATGATACTATATATATATTTTTTTAATTTTTATTTATTTATTTATTTTATTTTTTTGCAGTTTTTGGCCAGGGCTGGGTTTGAACCTGCCTGGGTTTGGATATGTTCAGATACAGTTGCCTACAGTATTCAGTACAGTCACATCCTGTCTAGGTGTGCAGCTTCAGAAGCAACAAGCCACACCATATAGCCTACATGTATAGTAGGCTGTATTGTCTAGTACACATTTGTGTACATGAACGTGAACTCACTTCTCAGAGGTATCTCTGTCATTAAGTAATACACCTCTGTTTGAATCCCTGTGCCCAATTCTTTTAATTATATACCCAGACACAGAATTGCTGATTCATATGGCAATAATTCTATGTTCAAAAAAATTGTTTTTGGCTCTGCACCTGTGGCTCAAGCAGCCTGCGGCCTAGCTGGCGGGTTTGGATCCAGCCTGGGCCCACCAAACAACAATGACGGCTGCAACCAAAAAATGGCTGGGTGTTGTGGCGGGCGCCTGTAGTCCCAGCTACTTGGGAGGTGGAGGCAGGAGAATTACTTGAGCCTAGGAGTTGGAGGTTGCTGTGAGCTGTGATGCCACAGCACTTTACCCAGGTGACAGCTTGAGGCTCTGTCTCAAAAAAAAAAAAATGTTTAAGACAGAGTCTCACTTTGTTGCCCTCAGTAGCATGCTATGGTATCTATGGTATCATAGCTCACAGCAACCTCAAACTCTTAGGCTCAAGTGATAGCTTCCTGAGTAGCTGGGACTACAGGTGCCCGCCACAATGCCCAGCTATTTTTTTTTTTAAGAGATAAGGTCTTGCTCTGACTCAGGCTGGTCTTAAACCTGTAAGCTCAGGCAATCCAGCTTCCTCAGCCTCCCAGAGTGCTGGGATTACAGGGGTGAGCCACCTTGCCCAGCCTATGTTTTGAATTTTTGAGAAACCCTGCTATTGTGTGTCTTTTTTTTGTTTGAGACAGAGCCACTCTGGGTAGAGTGCCATTGCATCACAGCTCATAGCAACCTCCAACTCCTGGGCTTAAGCAATTCTCTTGCCTCAGCCTCCCAAGTACCTGGGACTACAGGCGCCCACCACAACCCCCGGCTATTTTTTGGTTGTAGTTGTCATTGTTGTTTCGCAGGCACGGGTTGAACTAGAACCTGCCAGCTCAGGTGTATGTGGCTGGTGCCTTAGCCACGTGAGCTACAGGCACCAAGCCCCTGCTATTGTGTTTTGAATTCTCTTCCTAAAAGTCTTCTGCCTGGAGTAAGTAATCCTGCACTTGCAACAAAGGTTTTGTTCCTGTGGGGCTGCTGAGGACTCACTAAAGCTCTCATTAAAATTGTGGGGTTTTTTCCTCATTTGCTGACATCATTAATTCATTCAAATATTTCTGAACCCCTATAATACAGTGAGGACTTTCACTTCCTCTCCCTAAGGTCTCAAACAATATACTGTCATCTGTGTAGCACTTAGTCCATGAAAAACGTAATCATTCAAAACTCAAATTAACATTTAACTTACACTGTAAAATAAGTGTTGTTTTTCTCTCTTCTTTTTTTTTTTTTTTTTTTGAGATGGGGTTTCACTTGGTCACCCAGGGTAGAATATAGTGGCACAAGCGTAGCTCACTGCAACATTTTAATCCTGGGCTCAACCAATCCTACCTCAGCCTCCTCAGTAGCTGGGACTGTAGGTGCACAATACCATGCCCAGCTAACATTTAAACTTTTTGTAGAGATTGGGTCTCACTGTGCTGCCCAGGTTGGTCTGGAATCCTGGCCTGAAGCGTTCTCCACTTCGGCCTCCCAAAATGCTAGGATTAAAGGTATGAGCCATCATAGCTGGCCAGATAAGAGTTTTTACTCTAATGATGGTTGGGGGCATGGACATGTGGTTTACATTGTAGGAAGAAAGCATCTTCAGAGTCTCAGTGTTCTCATCCTAAGTTAGGGCAAGACCTGTCTATTTCCTAGCTACAGCAAGCAGAGCCACCAGCGCTGATACGTCTCCTTCCGACAGCTCTCTCCCACTCCCCAGTATTCTCAACCTAAGCCCCTTATTCCTGGCATAGCACTTATCATGGGTCATGATTATCTTGTCATTTATTACTGTTCCACTACTGCACTAAAGTGCAGGCTCTGTGAGGGCAGGGAATTTGCTTCCACTGCGTCCCCTGCCCGGTGCGATGCCTGACGCATGCTGAGCTCAGTGAACACTGCGTACAGTAAATGCGCTGGTAGGACCAGGTGAGCTGAGTCTGCGTATCAGAGGGCCCCCACATGGCACAGGTGCAGATGGGGCAGACAGTTCTTCCAGGTCCCAGGCTCCCGGCTTTGAGATGAGTCTAGACCAGGCAGGGCATGGGAGAGGGGAAGCATAAAGCACATTCCCCTGGAGAGGAGTAAGGAGCTGAAAACCAGCCAAATGCAGATGGGCAGCAGACAAGAGGGGGCTGGCTGGGCAAGTCACCAGGTGGAGAGGCTCAGGAAATGAAACCCATTTGCCACCCCAGTCTGGCAAGGGCAGAGGCAGCAGCGTCAACACAGACACTGGTCAGCCTAACAGGTGGACCCCACAAAGGAGCCAATCTGCAGTGTGTGATCACAGAGCCTGCTAAGTAGGACAAAACCTAATTATATGATTTCTGCTGTCCTGGAGATAACACAGCAAAGCTAAATTTCAACAGTCTATTTAGGTCCCCGTGTTTAGCAGCAACCTTCTCTTTACGATTTGTTCCCTCATGAAAATTCTCCTAGGTGGAGAGAATGCACTGGCTGGCTCACAACAGCATTCCAGGTGACCTGGCAATTACATATCTCACTGACAGTGGTGGCTTCAGCAGCAGCCCCTCATCCACCTGTTCTGGAGCCTGACTGGGCCGTCATCGCAGGGGCCACCTGCCAGCCCTCCCGTGCACCTGTCTCCTGCCCTTTCCCCTACCTACCCCCCACTCTGCTAAGGTGTACAGCTCCGCCATAGAGTGCTGCTAGTGATTTGGAAGATGAGTTACCTGTATAACCTGGTTGTCTGATTTATCTGGATCTTCTCCAGACTGAACAATTAGCTGACCAATTTCTTTGTGCAACTTGCCCATTGTCATGGCCTCTGATGAGATAAGAAGATAGGTGTGAATACTTAGAAGTTTATATAATAAAAAATAATCATGCCATCTATCTGCAAACTTGAAAGACCATACTGAGGCAATTTTCAAAAAGCAGCTGACGATCCCCTGCCCACCATTTCCACTGAAGAACTGAACACGAGTATGACCACACAGTAGGAGGTCAGGCACAATACAATTGTGATATCTACTTCACGGCCAAAACACAACACAGATACCAGACCAAATTTGCCCATCACACTGCCCTGATAGGAATGTTTGTTTTTCTTCCCAGACAAAAGTTAATGAACAATTCTGGCTACAGTAAGTTATGAGTGTAAGCCAAGAGTCTGACTTTCTCATCTCAGTCTTCACAGTTAAGAAATTTCTCTTTCCCCAGCCCGTTGAGCCACAGGCGCCGAGCCAACGAACTAATTTTCTAAACAGCAAAACATTCATCTTTTCTATACTCTGCTTTCTTGTGATATAGCATCTGGAAAACAACAGTATAATACAGTGAAATTTATAAGGAAAAAAAAAAAAAAAAGAAATTTCTCTTTCTAGTGGGAATGTTGTAAAAGAGCTTCCTGTCAGTTCTGCAGGAGCCCTCTGAGCACTCGGTGGGTTACAGTCCTTAGGAATGAGCAAGGACTGAGTCGCATTAGTCACATACATTGCTACCATCTGCAGCAAGGAGGTTAATAGAAACTTCTGCAAGGGACAGGCTCTGTACCAAGTGGTGCTGACTAAGATGAGCCCACCTTGGGCTCAGAGCAACACAGGGCAGCAGGAGAGGGCCACCTCCCTCTAGTTCCCATGACTTTGGCTTCACAAAAGGCAGTATCTCCAACAGATCTGATTCTATACTTTGAATTTTTCACTGTGATCATTCATCATGTTTGTAATTTTAAATAAATTAAAATCAAGTATAGTTCTATTAATTTGAAATTGCTCAATAAAACCTCACATAATCAGATTCTATCCAACAAAAATCCATAATGAGTGAGCATTCAGCTGTCCCCACTTTTAAGAAAGGTAAGTGACAACACAAAAGCTATTATCAACCATCCCAGTTGAAACCAGAGTCTGGAGGAGCACTGGGCTCAACACACATTTAACCAGTCTTTTCCACTTTATGTAGCTGTAATTTAGGACAATTTAAAATTTCTAGGACAATACCAAAACCATTAGCTCCAGAGCACTTTCATCCCTTGGGCTTACTGATTTCCATATAGGAGTCACACTTAACCCTTGAGTACATGCTTTTTAACACTTGTATTTCTGTCCCCTCATGTCAACTAGTGACTTGCTTCTCATACTGCACAAAGAGGAAGTAATAGTGTGTGGCTTCCAAGACTAGGTTATAAAAAAAACACTGTGGCTCCTCTCCTGGGTCACTCTTGAGGAAGCCAGCTGTTATGCTGTGAGAACAGAGGCCCTATGGGAGGCCTATGTGTCAAGGAGCTGAGGCTGGCTGGCAGCAGCCACTGAGTCAGCCTGCAGGTGACTTTTAGCCTCACTTGACCCTTTAGAAGACTCTAGTGATAGATTTCTTTCTTTTTTTTTTTTTTTTGAGACAGAGCCTCAAGCTGTCACCCTGGGTAGAGTGCCGTGGCATCACAGCTCACAGCAACCTCCAATTCCTGGGCTCAAGTGAGTCTCCTGCCTCCGCCTCCCAAGTAGCTGGAACTACAGGCGCCCGCCACAACACCCGGCTAGATTTCTTTTTTTAAGAGAGATGAGGCCTTGCTGTATCACCCAGGCTGGAGTACAGTGGCACCAACATAGCTCACTATAGCCTCAGACTCCTGGACTCACGCCTGCCTTCCACCTTACCCTCCCAAATGGCTGAGACTATAGGCATGCACCACCATCTTTGGGTTTTTTTTTTTTTTTTTTTTTTTTGAGACAGTTTTATTATGTCGCCCTCGGTAGAGTGCCATGGCATCACAGCTCACAGCAACCTCAAACTCTTAGGCTAAAGCAATTCTCTTGCCTCAGCCTCCTGAGTAGTTGGGACCACAGGTGCCTGCCACAAGGCCTGGCTATATTTTTATTTCAGTTGTTTTAGCTGGCCTGGGCCAGGTTCGAACCTGCCAGCCTGGGTGTATGTGGCTGGTGCCCTACTCACTGAGCTGCAGACACCACTTTTAAAACTTTTTTTGTAGGCTTGGCGCTTGTGGCTCAACGGGCTAAGGCGCCAGCCACGTACACCTGAGCTGGCGGGTTCGAATCCAGCCCCAGGACCCGCCAAACAACAATGACGGCTGCAACCAAAAAATGGCCGGGCGTTGTGGCGGGCGCCTGT
>CAUYON010160390.1:0-17974 GCA_963573935.1 Arctocebus calabarensis
GTATAAATGTCTTAACACAATAACTAAGTAAACAAGATGAGGTATATATTAACCAGTGTGATGTAAGCATTCCTAATTCTATATGAAATCAGCACATTGTACCCCATAAATGCATTAAGGTATACATGATCTATGTGTTTATGATTTAATAAAAAATAAGAATAAAAATAAAAAATAGAATGATCAGCTGGCCTCTGTTGCTCAGTGGTTAGTACATTGGCCCTGCAAACCAGGGGTGGTGAATTTAAACCTTTCCTGGGCCTGATTAACAACAACATCACGAAAAGGCCATGTGTGGTGGCTCATACCTGTAATCCTAGTACTCTGGGAGGCCAAAGCAGGTAGATTGCCTGAGTTTAGGAGTTCATTACCAGCCTGAGTAAGAGTGAGACCCCATCTCTAAAAATAGCAAGGCGTTGTGGTGGGCACCTATAGTCCTAGCTACTTGGGAGGCTGAGACAAGAGAATTACCTGAACCTAAGTGTCTGAGGTTACTGTGATCTATGATGCCAGGACACTACTGAGGGCAACAAAGTAAGACTCTGTCTCAAAAAAAAAGAAAGAAAGAAAAGAGAAATAGAATGATGGTATCTATCTCATAGATTTGTGGGGATTACATGAAATAATACATGAAAAGAATTTAGGGATCCTGCATGGAATATTATTAATGTTCTGGGAGGGAAGCATTTCAGTACCTTGTCTATATTTCATTTGTCTTTTTGTTACTTGGTGAACTTTCATGAGAAAGCAAGAAGGCAGGTGACCTGGCCTGATCTTTTTATAAATATACTAATAAATGATTTCTGGGTTAATAGACTAAGGGTATTTATGAGAAAAATTCACGTCTATGGATCCTTTTAGCAAGATATCTCTGGTTTAGGATTGCTTATGGTAAACACCTAGAGTTGTTTCATCCTTATTAGGTTCATTGCTGGCTGCTCGAGAGGAAGCCAATACACTGAGACAGCAAGGATAACAGCAGACAAAGCATTTCATATTGCAGGTACCATGGGAGGAAGTTCTCAAATCTATTTCCTAGAGAATTTGGGAAAAGGGATTTTTAAAGATAGTTTGGCAGGCAAAGGGCTAGGCAATTGGATCTTCTAATTGGTTGAGTTTGGGGCAGAACCATATGGGTATAGAAATCATCCTTTTTGCTGAGTTAGTTCTTAGACGGGGGTCTAAGAACCTGTTGAGTCAGTTCCTTGACATGGATCACTGGTTTGGGTGGGACAGCTGTTCCCCCAGAATGCAGGGCCTAGAAGATGTCTCAAAAACTAGCCTTAGGTTTTATAAGGGTGACATTATCTATGAAAGCAATGAGGAAAACTAAGAATATTTATGACCATTGGCTATATGACTTTTGAGTAGTGAGCAATTATAGGAAAGCAAGCTAGGGAACAATGGCTGCTTATTTATAATGTCCCCTGCCACAGTTCTCATCTTGTGTCCCTCTATTAACTTTACAAAGTGCGGTTTATGGATTTAAGGAGTATGATTCTCTGGAAAATGTCATGTAAACTATATACCCAGCTGGCTGTAGAAATGTTTCATAACACTGCTCTATGAGGTGATTACACACCTGACTTGGAGAATTCATCTTTGGCCACCGTTCAGAAAGTGCATCTCTAATGTGGAAAGGAAGAGGCAGGGAAGCCTCTTCTTGATGTCCTCAAACTCTTTCTGTTTCACCTATGTTTCATGAGTGCTTATATCCTTGAAATTATTAGTAAAGTGTGCTACTGGGTAGTATAGGTGACTCATGTGAGTCTGATTTGGTAATCTGATTTCTTCATGTTAATTCATGTTCAATAAATACTAATTAACAAAGTTATTAAGGTGATATACAATTTTAATCTTGGTTTTCCCTATGGAAAAATGAGCAAAGAGGAGTAGTCTTAAATATTTTTCTGCCTTCCTTATTTTAATTAAATTACTGGAAGCCCCACAAGATTATATTTAGTTTAAGGCAGGTTATAGTATTCTTTTGTGGGAATCCATAGTGTCTCAGACCATTAATTTATTATTTAGCTGATATGCTTTAGTTGATCTTGAGCTAGTTGGCATATTTCAAATAATTTGGAAAGAACAGTTATGATATTAAAGGATTTGTTTCTGTGGTTTTCTCAATCATATAGTTCTCTGTTACTTTTGCCGAATTTGTGAAGTGAGGCTTTGATTTAGAATTATGTGTAATTCTAAAGGATAGTTCGCATATTTTCTATGTTGTTGATAATAACAATTGGTTTCTAATCCAAATACAAGTTCTTCTAGGTTTTGGAATTTACATTCACATTTGCATATGGGTGTGCCAGAGGTCCTGAACTTGCCACTCTTCAAAGACATAATGATTAAATCTAGCCCAGTTCCAAATCTTTCCAGATATGCAGTTTACCTAGTGCTTTTATACCATTTACATAACAATCAGGAGAGGGAGGTGGGGAATCCACCAAGTAACAGTCCTTATTTTTTCTTCCTTCTGTGGATGACTTTGAATTACTGAAGTTAAAGGTCTAGAAGATGCATGAAATGTCTCCACTTTCTCTCTGACCTTGCTTTATATCTGCAAGATGTAATTATATAAGGAGGAAGTCTAAAATCCTTTCTTCTGTTAGAAGGATATCACTGAACAAATGACTGAAATTTAGGGAGGATGAAATAGACAAACACAGTGACAATGCTGCAAGGTAGTACTTAGTTGGAAGATATGCTTTCATAAGCAAAACAAATTTCACTGGGGATAAATAAAGGGAAAAATTAATATCGTCACAAAGAACTTGAAACCAAAAATATCTTGTACATGCTATACCGCAGGGACCCATGCAAGAAAAAATAATGATATCTTACAAACGAGATTTGAGAGATTTACCTCATTTTATCCACCTAGTGACACCAAGAGAGGGGCTGAACAAAGAGTGTTATTGTGTTTTTATTATTGAGAAACCAAAACGCAGACAGGTGGATACATCCCAGCACAACTGAGGTTCTCTGTATCCTTAAACCATGTCTGTATCTCAGATAAAAGTCACCACATAAATATGATGAACGATCAAGTGAATTCAATTGAACTAAATTTTATTGAAGTACAGTGCCAGGTACTTTTGGGAATAAAAAGATGATTGAGATGCTCTTTTTGTCTATTAAGTTTGCAGAGAAAAAAGTGGCAATCATTTAAATAATCTCAATCAAAGGCAGAATGGTGAAAGGCACAAGCGACTTGATTTATCTAATTTTTAAATAATATAAATTAGAAACCCTATGCCTCTTAATGAATCCCTTTGGATGTGGAAAGTGGGATAATTTGTAGTCAGCTTGCACAGATGCCAATTTATCTCAATAAGAAAGATGCTCATGTGTCTGAAAATGAGCGGGACTATGGCTTAGTTCACTGGTGCATTTACACTAATTCTTAGTCCAGTAGGATAAGGAGCTTCCCATTGTAATCTGGCATAAATATTTAGAGAGAGGTAGTTGGACTAGCTACTGCTAGGTATTGTTATCACTGTATGAAGATTGGGTGCTTGAACTAAGTGTGGCTTTGAAATGCAAGTTTGTCCTTATTATGTAAATCAGGCCTTGGAGTTCTCAGCTGTGTTCTCTGAGTAGACACAAAGCTTGACTGCAAGGTCCAATGAACTCTCATAGTCTTCTCCAGCTGTCTTGGCAACATTAATTCCTGTAGAAGCCAATAGAATATGTTCTGGCTTTGCCTGGAATATTAACAAAAACTAGAAAACAAAACTAAACTTATGGATGTTAGTTAAGATAATGAGACTGGGGATTTGATATGAAATAGTCTTAGATGTAATGATGTGATATCTTATTTGACCCCACTTTGTTTTTATGAAATGGGAATGTATCAGTGAGTTTTAAACTTTAATTATATAATAAAATCCGGATAGTATATTGTCTTTACAATACAAGTAGAAATAAAAAAAAGAAACTTCTGTAATATATTAGTATAGGTAATATATGGAAGGAATAATAATAAGAATAGGGAATAGAAAAATATAGCACAAAACCAAAGAACATTTAAATGAAATAAAAGTTTATTTTTCTCTTGTGTAAAGAAGCTTGAGGGGGGTAGTCCAGGGCACATATGCTGGTTTTACCTGTTGTTCCTGTTGTTCCCCTTGTCACCTTAGTTCTTGGCTTCCATCCGTGAAAGATGGCTGCTGCAACTTCAGTCTTTGGAAGAAGGAAAGATATATGATGACACTTGGATCAGTCTCCCTTAAAGACTTCCTAGAACCTCAACCTAGAGAGGTCATTTGCATCTCATTTGCTACCACTATCTGTAGTAGGCTGAACATTGCAGACTTCCTCACTCTTTTCCTTGTCCCTCCTTTTTCTTGAACCTGCCCCTCTTTCTTCCTTCGTATGTAGGTATCATCTATAGTTCAAGGTTTCTTTTATGAGGAAGAACAATGAGGGTGCAGTAGGCAACTAAAAGTTTCTGCTACAGGTAGACTTTTATTTAATAAATTATAGCTCTTCTAAACATTCATGAATAAAAAAGTGTATAAATGATAAGACAAAATGATTTCTATAAAGGCTTCGTACTGACTCCATTGGGACTTAAAGATATGTGCTCACCATATATCCTGGGGTGCGAATAATTAGTAACCTTGCTGTTTTTCTGTTTTTTCTCTTTTTTAAAATTTCAGATTAATATGAGGGAACAAACGATTAGGTTATATTATTTTCTTAGGTAAAGTCCAAGTTGTAGTTGACCCTTTCACCCAGGGAATGTGCTATATCCACTTACATTGTGCACATTAGGTGGGAGCCTAATCTCCCTTCCTCTTCTTTTTTCCCTTCTCCCTGCTGCCCCCTCCTCCCCCTTGTGTTTTTCTCAAGTGGGTGTGTAAGTTTTTTTATCTATTGGTATTATATTAGTATTGAGTGCATTGGATACTTGCCTTTCCATTCTTATAATACTATACTATGGAGAATTTTCTTCAACTCCATCCAGATAAGTACAAAAGATATAAAGTCTACATCTTTTTATGGCTGTATTCTGTGGTATACATATATCACAGTTTATTGATCCATTCATGGATTGATGGGCACTTGGGTTGATTTCACATCTTGGTGATTATGGATTTAGCTATGATCAACATTCTACTACAAATGTCTTTATGGTGAAATGATTTCTTTTCTGGGTAGATAGTTAGTAATGGGATTGAGAGATCAAATGGCAGGTCTATTTTTAGCTCTTTGAGAATTCTCCATACTTCTTTCCAAAGTGGCTGCTATCCCACCAGCAGTGTAAAAGTCTTTTTTCTTAACCTGCGTGGTTAAGATTCTTTGAGACTGGCCATGTTTTATTGCTACTACAAGGATGTTTTTTTGTAGTCTTGTGACCATTGTTTCCCATAAAATGAATTTGTTAGTTTTAGATAGTCTTTATTTTTCACAAAGTACACTTTCATTTACTGTTTAATTTTTGTCCTCTCAACAATACTGCTGTCCTTGAGTTGGCAGGACAGAAATTATCATCTCAATTTTACAGCCGAGGGAAGTGAAACTCAAGAGAGTTTTAGTGATTGACTGAAGGTAATCTACATAGTAAGTAGCAGACTTGAGATTGGAAACAAATTATTCCATTTTTAAGATTACCTCCTTTCCATTACACAGAGTTATATTTCATTTTTAATAGGGCTTCCAGGTGGCTTGTCCCAGTTGCTTTCCCCGAGTTTACTTAGTTGTAATTATTCATTGTGGAGCTCCCTCTGCTTCTCTGGTATCTGTATTGTTGTTTTCTATACCATTTCATATGCTTTTGTGGCCCAACTGCAGACTGTGGTCACCTAACATGGATTTTTGGAGCAGACTAGAAGGGTTGGTTGTTACCTTAAGAAATTTGATCCCCAAGCTATTTATGTATTTTTAGAAGTTCATAGGAACAGGACCAAGTAAAGATAAGGCATGGCTGAAAATATTTATGCAAAATGCCCAAAGTTAACTTGGCCAGGAAAATTGTTGGATGGGCTAATGACTTGTGTCACTTGTGGCATGTTCCATGGAAGGGGCCATGCTTCAAAGGCTTTTTACTAAGTTAGTGTATTATATTTGCTTGCCCAGAGGAACAGAAGACTATTAGATTAATATTCTAACAAGGGGTGGAAATAAAACCAGTCTTCACAAGCATAATTTTTACCTTTAAATTCCCTGACTTTTGTGTTTAGAATATTGGTTTTAAATAGCACTTCAGAAATCAGGAAAAAGCACGTGAATTGAACTGTGTTTTGCATCTGTACTAAGGTTCCTGTCATTGGTAATCAGAAGTAGACTGTAACAAAAGGACAGACTAAGAGATTATGAAACACTTTTATTAGGGAAAGAAAAAGTCAATGAAAAATCATCTTCCCCAAATTCACCTACAATATGTATTTGGCATACTTTATATCCATGTCCTAGAAATTTCTGGAATATACTTGTATGTTTTCTTAGAATGTGAAATGCTGTTTGTGAAGGGCATTTTCATTCTAGGCATGAAGTGGAATATGGGTATAAATGTTGTTTGTCTATTTTTAATGAAATTGTCATAAATCTTTACTAATACTAGAGATAAGTAAGACATGCCATTCATCATATGGTTCTTTCTAACCTACCTTGCATGTTATGGTAGCTGGAGGGTGGGAGGATGAAGTATTGGGAGGTTTCAAATAGGGTACTTCCACTTAAATAGCAGCAAGTTATGGTGGTGGTATTTGATAGAATGAAAATAATGCCACTTTATGATACATTTCGGGCATATGGAAGCAAATAAAAAGGTAATTAGGCATTCTGTTAGATGATATTTTCACATTTGAGTTCAAAGTACCTCTTTGAAGAGGAGTGCAGAAAAGGTTGTCCATTCACACATAGATTATGAATGTTGTACCCTAGATTTGTATAGTATACAATTTTAGGTAGTAACTCTCTCTACTCAGATACTGTGAATCCTGTGAAATGCAAAATAATTTGGGGGATAGGAGAGCCATATGTTCCCATAATTCTAGTGATTAGATAAACTTTCTCCCAAGAAATATTGCAACAAAAATTAGTATTTGTAAATTATAATGATTTTAGTTCTTTTCCTATTGAATTTCTATATCCAAATTACTAGGAATAGAAAGAGAAATGGAATAGATCTGTAATGATTTGAAGACTTTTTCATTTGCCACTGTCATTTATCTTTTTTCCTAATGATTTTACAGATAAGAATTAAAAACTCAAACCATTTAAATATTAGCTGGAGGGTAGGATGAGGTGCATGGAAATGTAAGTAACACCACATTTATACTGCTCTCTTGGAATTAACGATTATTGAGGACATAATGCATGGAGGCAAAAGGACTTGTTGCTTCCCTGTAACAAGACATAGCTAGCACCCAAATGCATTTTATGGTTTCTCTTCAATGTGTTCATATATTTTTCAAGCAGCAAAAGTTCAGTGATCTCATTCCATATACAAATATATTCATTTTTATAACTCCTCAGTACTTAGCACAATGCTTTCCAAGAATAAACACTTAAGTTGGTTTTATTTTTATTTAAGTAGTAGGAAATGTATGTATAAATTCCCATATAGGATTCTCTAGGCCATGTCACATTGCCAAAAATTCAGCAAGTGTACATTATCCTTCCCTCTCCTAGTATGTTTTTCTGACACCTTAGTATGTTATTGATGTTAGCTTGATTGTATGAATTCTTGAGAAAAATATATTATTCCACTTGGATATTTTATTTGCCAATGACATTCTTTCAATTGCCCGTCTATCACTTTCATTGAATAAATTATATAAAATCTGAATCAAGAAGGATTTTAATCCATAATACTCATTATACTATTAATCTAGAAGTAAAAGCCTTAGTTATTGTTTTTTAAATCTCTTAATGGCTCTACTAAATGTTTTTCTTAAGGCACCATAATCCTCTTTATTTATTAGATTACATGCCCTTGAATCAGAAACTCCCCTTATTTGTTCTATAAATACAATGAAGAAGAAAATATGCATTGAATAAGAAGATACCTCTGCAGTTTTGGGATCCAGAGAAGGAGAGGAAGGTCAAGTGGAAAAAATATGCTGTTCTTCATTTGGTAGGTTGCAGGAAACTTGCAAGTTATCAAGAAGTTGCCTTTCCTCTTCTCTCAATCTCTTTCCCTCTGTTGTGCTTAGTGTCAGTTAGTTCCTCATTGCTGTTTGCCACAAACTCTGTGGATCCCTGCTGAGATCACACCAGATGGAGTAGGATGGCCTCTACCATTGCAAGTCAGAGAAACTCCCATGAGGGAGGCCAAGGTGTCATTTCCTGGGACAGAAAGGTCAGTGTTCTCCTTATTTACTTTTCCTCAGCAGGCTGCTCTGCAGGTCACCTGGCAAATGCACTTTTTCTCCTTAGACCCAGTCTGAATGTATTCACCAATGACACTCTAAAAATGGCATGCCACACGTAATTGCCTGTGTCAGTTGCCAATCGATTTTGTTGGTGACCAGTCAGCTTCTGTGATTAGGGTGCAGAGTAAATGTTACCAAGGTTACTGGTTGATTTCTCCTTTGTGGTTACATATTGGATCACTATCCGTCCTGAGTTGTCAGACCCAAGGACAAGTGCCAATAGAAAAATGCAATGTGGTATAGTAGGAAAACATAGTTCTGAAGAATGGACAGAACATTGCAATAGAGAATCTGCAAAGAGTGATAAAGTTAGGCATGGTACGTATTTCCAGCTCCTTTGCTGAATTTTATGTCACAAATAGCCAAAGCCAGTGGAGTGGGAGCTAGTGGGAGAGTTTCCTGAAGGCCCTGGTTTATTAGTGTGATTATCAAACAGGGATGAAGGTAGATGTCCAGTTACCAGAAATAGAATATTATTATAATATGGGGACTGAAACAAGGTGAGTCAAAAGGCTCCTGACTTTGTTCCAGTAAGACAGCTGAACCTGTACTGCTATAATATTTTTTGCACCTAGGATTTGTGGGAGGGCTTGGTCTTCATATGGGAGTCAATGATCCTTAGCTGAAGATGGAAAGGGGATGCAATGTTTGGGAATCAGGCTGGACCTGACAGACCCTGGCTAATGGAGCTGCAAATAGATGTCCTTAGCTATAGGGAGATGGATGAGCAGATGTGTAGTTTAGAGATACTCAAATGTGAGCCTGCAATGGATCACCTGGAGGTCTTGTTAAACATTCAGTGCTGGGCCCCACCCCCAGATTTAATGATTCAGTGGCACTGGTGCTGGAAAAGATGCATTTCTAACATGTTTCCAGATTATACTGATGCCCACGTTCCAGTGTCCACACATTGATAATCATTGGAGTAGACCAATGTGAATTCCTCATTATTGGAAGAGTGATGGAAGTATCCATCCTGCCTTCTGCTTGAAGAAGGCACCACCAGGCCTTGTGTTTTTCTGCCCTCCTTCCTTAGAGGACAATAAAGTAATAATAAAGGGAAAAACCCCAAATATGGAAGATAATTTCAAATTTTTAGAAAAAAGAAATGTATGCTATCTAGGAAAGAGAATGCATGCCTGCTGATAGACAAAGTGGGAAATAGTAGGCTAGGAAATGTAGCAGTGGTCCGCAGCTGAGAAAGAATTGATTTTCCCAGTTTGTCCTTGCGGAGTTCCAAGCTTCAAGTTAGCAGAATTAGTGGTACTTCGACATTAGAATGGCACTTAAGAGGGTCAGGGGGAGGTGTTTACACAAAATATCACCTAGAGAATAATTGTGCCAGTTGACTCCTAGTAATTCAACACCTTCCCCCTCACAGAGTGTGGGTAGACAGAGGGTAGTTCACCTAACATTTTACTCCTAGACAAAATAAAAAATATTATAACAAATCACACAGATTTGAAATACTTTTATTTAATTAAAATGAAAATATTGCCTGGGAAGAACGAGGACTACTGTAGTATATGCTGGTATCCTCATTCTCAAATTTGGGGCTTTCTAAAATGAAATCTGCCAATTAACAAGGCCCATCTGCACATGAAGAGTCTGTCTCCAGGACAAAGTCTCTAGCAGGATAAGATCTACAGCTAGACGAGTAATTAATTTCACCTATGAAGGCATAATGACCACCAGACATGTGACAGAAACAGCAAGGGATTAAGGGATAACCAACTGATTCTGGAAGAAACAGTTCTGGAAACAGAATTAACACACACACACAAATATCTGCAGTTGTTATTTCCAGGATGATAAGATGATAATTGACTAACACAAAAGCAGAAAAATATGGAAAATAAAATAAAGGAACAAGAAAGAGCTCTTGGGCACTAAACATATGATTGCCAATCTGTAATTTCTAATAGAAGTTTTAGAAGAGAAAGTCATGGAGAACTCTCAGAATAGAGAAAAAATTTGGAAAAAATATGGTAGAAAAGATAAGGAACACATAGTATCTATCTGGGCAGACTAACATCTGTTTAATAAGAGAATGGAAGAAAGGGGGATTAATAATCAAAAATATATTAGAAATCCATTTCCCAAGTTGAAAAAAGAAAAAACACATTATAAAATTGTAGGAAACAAAAGATAAAAGAGGATCCTAAAAGCTTTGAGGACAAGGGCAAAATTTTTCCTGCAAAAAAGATATGGAATTTATCTTTAGCAATCTGGAAAATAAGAGACAATGGAACCAAGAATAAAACATTTTGAATTTAGGAACTTATACCCTTCTAGAAGACTAAAATTAATATTATCCCAAATTGGAAGAAGGATAGAGTGAGAGAAATTTTATAGAGTTGGGAAATAATCACTGGAGAAAATAGAAATCAAATCTATTACAAATAGTTTGCTTCTGAGAGTGGGATTGATGCAAATGTGTCTCTGTGTGGAAGAGGGTTGGAGGAATTGGTTTTCATTATAAATCCTTCATATTATTTTTTTTACTAAGTGCCTGCATTACTTGTCCAAAATTAAAAAGGAATAAACAGAATCCAAAAGTCCTTTGCCACTGAAAGGGGACTGCAGCTTTAAGATAACATGCATGATGAACACACATTTTTTATTATGAATTCTTCCATTAAGGAAACATTGGCTGAAATAGCTGCCTGTTCTAGAAAAATACCTTAAGGATTACAGTGCAGAACTAGCTGTTTATATCAGCAACAACAGTCCTTTTCCCAACTCTGTTAAGCCCATCTGCTTAGCAGTATAGGCAATCGGGAGTCAAATTAAACAGAGGTACTTTCTTTTCATTCCATGATAAGTGGGCTGAAGGCTTAGTATAATTTTGAGAACTCATTGAAGATGCAAATATGAATGTGAAAACATTTTAATATTGTCAGTATTTACACGCAAATCACAAATCAATAAAATTAGCTTTTTAAAAAACTGTGGCAAAGAAGGGAATGCTTTACCATAAGATCAAATTGTACATATCCCGAGTTATGGATCACATTGGTCAGTAACTAGTATGGCTTCATAACAAGCAAGTACCCTCAAATCTAATTTCCTTTTGTGACAGACAGACAAGCTTGGTAAATGAAAGAGAGGTGATAACACTAATGTTAATTGACTGAGGAAAGCTCATAGATGTGGAAGGGAACACTTTGTAGACTAGATGTCTATAAATTGGTACCCATTTTCCTGTAGGATATGTTAATGCACCACTATCCCATAGAGAAATTATTAAGTGAGATCCTATAATGATTGCTTTGGGGATAAATAAATAGTTTGATAGTCTCACAAGTGATAGAGGATGTTCCTGTAAAGAGCGATAGAAAGCTGAGTGGAGGGTGAAAGTGAGTAGAAACCTTTGATGGAGTCTATAAGTAACTCTATTCATTGGCCAGTTCTGTTCCTAACTAGTTCTGACCAATTTGACACAATCAGGTTATTTCCATATTGGGTTGACTATAGTAATGGTTGAATTGGCACATGTAGGCCCAAATACCAGGATTTAAAGTGAAGCTGGTATGCTGGAGAAGTAATTGGAGGAAAATATAACCAAGGAAGGAATAAAATAGACCCTTAGGGACAGAGCAGAGAGCGTCTGTCTAGATTGGTGTTTATCTTATAGCACACATGAGGTTCTAACACTAATGTTAATTGACTGAGGAACCTATAGTTAAATATCTGCAGCACATTTAAATTACATTGATTAAAGAAAGAGTAAGAAAAGAATATACTTACTGTGCTTTGAACTTCTTTCAAAAATAATTTCATAATCTTTAAAATGCATACCTAAGATCCTCTCATGGCACATGAGTTGAAACTCAGTGTGTATAGATGTAAGGAAATTAGGAGATGATATATGGATTCTACAATTAGCAAACTGACCATAATATTGGAAGATATTCTTAGACCTATCATGTACTTAACTGAATGCTGTGTAGTTCGTTACTTATAAAGCATAAAAGATGGAGAGGTAAGGAGTGGGTTGATATGAAAGTAAATAAGTAAAGTTAAGACCTATGAGAAGAAGATGAAGAAAGTGAAATTCTTTAGAAAAAAGGAGATAAAACCCGAGGAGGAGTTAAAAATTGTCTTCAGAAATACGAAGTTTTCCATGGAGCATGAGCCTACTTTTCTACTGTAGCAAAGTGAAGATTTAGAATGGAGATCCAGCTATTATTGCCAATGTAAATTAAGTACCAGTTAAGTCTCTTCTGATGACAAATGCCTGATATTTCCACCAACAACATGCTTGGGAATTAATTGGTACTTTTCAGTTTCTGATAGTATTAGGGTTCTCCAGAGAAACAGTACAAGAGGCATGTGATGTTTATATGTGTGTATAAAGATGGGGATATATTAAAAGAAATTGGAGCAACATATTTATGGGAGCTGACAAGTACCAAGATCTGTACTTGGCAAGGTGAAGACCCAGGAGAGTTGATGGTTAGTTGAGTTTAGTTCAAATGTTGGCAGGATTGAGACTCACAAAGAGTGACGTTTTAGTTTGAGTCTGAAGGCAGGAAGGAACCAATGTCCCAGCTCAAAGCAGTCAGGCAGCAAGGGTTTCCTCTTTCTAATCCTTTTTGTTCTATTTAGGTTTTCAATTGACTGGATAGGGCCCACCCACATTAGTGATGTTCTCAGGTTACTGAGATACTAGATTAAGGTAGGGCAAGTATTAGGAATAGCAATTGATATTTCTATTAGGAAATAATGGAAACAATTGAATTAACATGCATATAGTAATACTTTATAAAACATTTTATGAAATGTAAAGCTTCAGACAAATGTTAATGGCATATAATGATGTTAGAAAAGTAATCAAATTATCTTCTGGCTCAGTCTAAGGATTTTGAAGTCATCTACAGAAACAGATTAATACAAAGAGCAAGTCAATAACAATCTCAAAGAAAGAACAAAGAGTGATAGAGAATGATATAAAATCAATCATAGTATTAAATGAGAGCAAAAAGGTCAGCAGCTACATTAAAATATAAAATCAAAGCAAGAGATATAATACTAATGTGCATTCACATGCAAAAAAACCCTGAATCATCCAAGTTCTTTAATGCAGAATATGAAACTTAGACTTGTTATTTTGTTATTAGAGGAAGTAAATTTTACAAACAAATTGATTATCACAGAAAAAGATAAGTAAAACAACCAAAACCAAAATATCAAATTCATGTGTAAAAACTATGGTACCATAAACATCTAAAAAACAAAACAATATAAAAAACCAATGTCTTATATTGACAGAATTCTGACTGTTATTAAAGAGATGGACTCTGTTTACATTTCACTTCCCTTTCTGTTGTTAATATGTTGAGATTGAAAAGCCTATCGGATACCCTGTTTGGAGATGGCTAGTGGGATCTTGGCTATTCATTCATTCATTTATACATGAACTATTTTTTGGAAGTTTTTTTTGTGTCAGGCATTAAATGCAAATTTGTCTGCATCTGCAAAAGATGTAATGAACACGACAAACAATGGGCGGACTTAAAAAATTCAATGATAAAAAATACTGTTATGTCATAAAGGTCTATAGCTTATTGTGGTGAGTAGTAAGAAAAACTTGCAGAATGTTATCTGGGCTACAGGAAGTCATCTGGTTTTAGAAATGGTCTTGACATCTGTTAAACATTAACGTATGGTGCCTGAAGAAGCTGTGGCAAATGAGTCTATTAGAAACATGCAAACTAGTCAATCTGTTGGGAACAGGGGAGATATTATAATTGATCTGTTTGTCTTGGCTTTAGGAGATCTCTGGCTATTGGCCAAGAGGCCTGGGATAGGATTGAACCCTGAGGAGACATTACTGTGCACAGCTAAGAAAATAGCAAAAATTCCCATTGTCTTAGTTTGGATTCTCCCAAATCAGACCCTGAGACAAGGCTACAGATACAAGTCGTTTATTTGTGAGGTGATTCAAAGAAGTATGGTGATAAACAGAGAAAATGAATGAGGGAAAGAAGGAAAGTCAATAAAATGGAAAGCCTGTGGTCAATTAGACTTAGAATCCCCGGGGTGGTGGTTCTAAGAGACTGGGGGAAACATGCCTCAGAATCGATTGTCCCATTGAAAGGTGAGGAAGCTGGAGTATTTATCTACCAACTCTCAACCTCATTGATTGAGGTTGATCTGGTGGTGGGCTGCCCCATGAGAAGATCCAGCAGACTTCTACAGCCAGGGAATCACTGTGGCAGAGAAACACAGGACTCGATTCATATGGGTGCTCACCTAGGAGAACTCAACAAGGGCAGGCAGGGCCTGGGGCATTGACAGCTTCTGTAAGGCCTGAAAAACATCTCCAGTAAGAAGTTTATTCCATTAAGGAAGACGTTCAGCAAACAGAAGTCATGCCAGAATCTCTGTCATATGAATGGTGAAGATTTTGGTGATGGTGCCATTGGGTTCGAAGGGAAACTGCAATTTGGTGGGTGTGCTAGCCACAGGCATGCCATCTTAGGCAGAACTCAAACCAAACTTATGACAGCAAGACAAATTTCATTCTCCAATTTCAAGGGTCTGAGTCTTTTGTCTCACTGGTCTGTAATTGAATGAAGGCCAGGAACATAATTGATTTGCCTTTGTATTCTCAGTGCCAAGTCAGTGCCTGATACATGCTCAGATAGTCAATATGTGCTTGTTGACCTGAATCATTTACGGACGTCTTAGAAACCAGATGGTGATATATCTGCTGAGAGGGTTTGGGGAAAACCTAGGATGACATGTTTTAGTTATGACTACATACTGATTCATATAAGACAGAGATCTTACCCAACACTGTGATTCACCAAAGATTTGCAAAGGATACCCAAAAGAAGTCTCAGTAAACACCATATTGATATCTGGGATACTTCAGATCCATCAGCTGTAGCTTCCTAATTCTCTTTCCATGTCAGGTTATATTTGGTACAGGAATAACAAGGACTGTGAATGGTAAAAGTTAGCCCAGGAAATCCACATAGTTTCAGTTTCTCTCATTTTTATATTTTTATTAGCCATATAGCCAGAGGGCCTAAGTGATAAACTCACATTCTCCAAAAACTGAAGAGTTATGTACAATAACAGATCAAGTATACCTTGAGAAAAGAACTCCTTAGATAGGTTCCACAAGAGTTTATTTTCTGGCTAGTGAATTCTATCAGTATATGTATAAAGAGGTCTGGTTGGGATCAAAACCAATTCAACTATCCCCCAAGGTGAAAGGAACCAAGTTATAGACCCATTATTTACCCCTTTCTTCCCAGTATGGATCCAGAATTTTTAAATACAATTTTAGGTACAGACTATGTTCTTACATTAAAATCATTTTCCATTTTGACTGTCATACCAGTGGAAATTGAGCTTGATGAGACCAAGGACTTCATCTGCTTGGGTTGCCAGTGCATCTCCACAAGTGATAAAAACATCTCAGCAAACATTTGTTGAACTGATAAATACATTAATGAACCATTAATTTTATGGTTTATCTTTATAATTTATCACATAGAAAAAATGTTAAATATCACTGAAGTATCTTAGTAGATTCTAAAAAGTCATATAAGAGAATATCTGTTATTAATTTAAACTAAAAATCAAGTACGCACAGACTGCGTTTTAGCCTAAAAAAAATGACACGGGAAACAATAGAGTTATTGCTTCAGAAAGAGAAACTTTGGGGATTGCCATTTGAAACAACCCTCATTACATGTAACATTAGAGATGCTGATAGTGGCAACTTGCAAAGAAAAGAAACATGAAAGGTATGCCGATAAAAGGGAAAACAAATCACTTTTTAAATGAAGTCAATCTTTTGCTTAGACTATCCTGAGGTATTAACCAAAGAAATTATGAGGAGGGAGTAACCTGGTACAGGAAAGTTATAGGCAATAGTTATAGTTAATGAATAAATACTTGTTTCACACCAATATATTAGTTAAAGACAACTTGAACATACAACAAAGAATCTATTCCCCATACATTTAAAGAAATCTGGTATAATTTAGTGCTTGTGGAAATTTTTACAGAATATGATAAAACGCAATGAGAAAATGAAGAAAACCACATACAAAGAAGGCAATATAACTACTGTAGAGGTGGCAGTTTTTCTAAGATATTTTATAGAGTTAATATAATCAAATTAGTCCCTTCATGGGATCATTCATAAATTTTGAATGAAACAATAGTGATTTTTGCCTACAGGATTACATGACTAAAATACTAACAAACATTTTAAAAAATAAAAATATAATGATGATTGATGGTCCCACAAGATTTAATAAATTTATTCAAACTTTAAAATGTACTTTTAATAGATACTTATAGAACTAGATATAAAACCATTAAATATCATTGTAGAATAGAGTTTCCTAAAATTTCAAATTACTGTTTATCAGGATGGGTGATGGAAAAGTTTTGAAATGGGACAGGAATCATGGCTTTTGTCATGACTCTGTCATGCGTTGATGGAATAGCTTTGGACATTTTAATTAATATTTCTGAATAATTTAAGTTTCTTCATTTCAAAAGGAGTATTTGTACCTTATCTATTACATACAGCTATTTATATTATATAAGATTATGTAACGTGCTGAATAAGCTGTATATAAACCATGTTAGTTACATACATTTACAACTTGTAATAATTATATATGTGAAAAGCTACATATCTGGTTGAGAAGAGTGGAAGGCAATTTGGAGACTTACTAATGAAAACTCGAGTCACACCTCAAACCGTACACTGCAATGAATTTTAATTTTAATGAAGAGTTAATATAAAAGAAAATAAAATGATAGAAAATACTGTGTCTTATTTCTATGCTATTCAGAGAGGAGATGCATTTCTGATTATTGTTATTATTATTTTGAGACAGAGTCTCACTTTGTCACCATCAGTAGTGTGCTGTGGCATTATAGCTCATAATAACCTCAAACTCTTGGGCTCAGGTGGTTCTCTTGCCTCAGTCTCACAAGTAGTTGGGATTACAGGTGCTTGCCAGAGCACCCAGCTATTTTTATACAGGGTCTCTCTCTGGCTCAGGCTGGTCTTGAACTCCTGAGCTTAGACAATCCACCCACCTTCTACCTCCCAGAGTGCTAGGATTATAGACGTGAGCTACCATACCTTGCATTTCTGATTATTGAAGAAATACAGACTTTTATTACAGATCAACTTAAATGTATACAGTTAAATAGTTTTTGCCAATCAGAATCTAATATAGCAAACACAAAAAGGGGAGAAGCAGAATGGGGGGAAGGTGGTCTCAACTTGTATCCAGTATGCCTGCTAAATTATTTTAGTACTTTAATATATATATTAAAACATTTATGAAGTTCTCCCCTGCTAATGAATGGATATGAATACACAACTTATATATGAGGAAATTATCCTGTGGGAAAAATGCTCACCTTTTTTTAAAATTAATTAATTAATTAATTATTTAATTTTTTAAAATAATTTTATTGAATCATAATTATGTACATTGGTGCAATCACAGGGCACGATTCATATACATTCAGAAATATTTTGATCATACTGTTACAGATATCCTTCATGGCATTTCCTTGATCACTATATAAAGACA
>CAUYON010160395.1:0-10364 GCA_963573935.1 Arctocebus calabarensis
AGGAGGAGATGGGGAAAGACTGGGAGAGAAACGGAGAGAGCTTCTCTCTCCCCACTAGAATTTTCTCCCTCTAACAGATGCCTTAATGTTTTCTGTATTCTTTTCTTTCTTTTCTGCGAATAAATTCTGTCTTACAAAAAATAAAAAATAAAATAAACAACAAAAAAGGAAAAAAAAAAAAAAAGTACATGTAATTCCTAAGAATTTGCAGACATACACAGCCCAGATGAAATTGAAACCTGGAATTGGACCCTTCCTTGGAGCAATGAAAAGATGCCTGAGATGAATTTTGAATTCTGAGATTTTTCCCTTTGTCATACCTCTGGTCAGTAAACAGGAGGCCACCCATGGAGCTTGCACTATAGAGGCACAACAGAGCCTAGTGGCAAGAAGCTGGGCCCTGGGCAAACTTGCCCCTAACTGCCCCACTGCACTGACATCAGTTCACAAAAAAGTTGCCTGGAATCCCTGCATTTTCACAGTTGAGTTCTGCCATGTGGGTCCCTCCAGCAACCGCTGCTGAGCACGTACTGTGTCAGGCTGGGGTTGGAAGCCATAAGGGCTAGAGACCGGAGAGCCCCTACCCGCTGAAGGTTTGGGGAGGCACACAAGTCACTACAGGAGGAGACACAAACTTATACTGTGAGCCCCTTGTGGGTAGCCCCCACTGGTCTGTTCATACCACACAGAGACTTGGCAATGTTTACTGATCCAAGAGGTGAATTGCTACTGTGACTTTGCACTGCCTCCTCTCCATGGTATTTAGAGAGGAATGAAGGCCTACAGAGCCATGTTCCTTGGGCTGCTCCACTTGGAGGATCCAAGCCTCTCCAAACCTGCACACTGAAAACTAACTCATCACTTTGCCCCACAACTGCCTACTCTCCTGTTTTCCCATCTCAGAAAAGGGCCTCATCACCTATCTAGTTGGTTGCTGAAAACTAAAGCCAGGATAGCACTCTCAATTCATCATGTTTCTCAATTTCATTCAGAAACATCCTCTGTGCATTTACCACAGTCCAAGCCCTATGCAAGTAACAGGGGAGAAAGCAGTGACACTGGGGAGGTGAAGTCCCTGCCTTTTGAACTTTAGAGTGCTGCCAGATGCTCCCTTTTTATATTACATATTTTGAATGTCCTCTTTACCATCCTGAAGTGGAACTCATGAATAGTATAAGTCACTTGTACACCCAACGGAAAAAAAAACTATAAAGCTGCGACTGTAACAGGAGAGAGTACCACAATAAAATCATACATGTTTCACTATGTAAATGCTCAGGCCTAATACTAGAAAATACAAAATGAAGCGGCCCCATGCTTGTAAATACTCATAACAAATAAATTTTCATTTAGGAGAAATAAGATAATATTCAGGCCACATGTTTTATTTTTGATATATATATACTTTGAGACAGGGTCTCACTGTATCACACAGGCTGAAATGCAATGATGCAGTAATAGCTCACTGTAACCTCAAACTGCTGGGCTCAAGTGATCCTCTTGCCTCAGCCTCCCAAGCAGCTGGGACTACAGGTGTGCACCAGCAATGCCCAGCTAATTTGTTTTTGAGATAGTCTCTTGCTGTGTTGCCTAAGCTTCAGACAGTGGTATTATCATAGCTCAAAGCAACTTCAAACTCCTAGGCTCAAGAGATTCTCCTGCTTCAGCCTCCCAAGTAATTGGGACTATAAGTGCACACCAGTGCACCCAGCTACTTTTTGTATTTTTGTAGAGATGGAGTCTCACTCTTGCTCAAACTTATCTCAAACTCTTGACCTTCCAAAGGGCTGGGATTACAGGCATGAGCCACTGTGACCTACTATAATTTAAAAGATGATTTTTTTTTTTTGTAGAGATAGGTTCTCGCTATGCGGCCCAAGCTGTTCTTAAACTTCTAGCTTCAAGTGATCTTCTCACCTCCATCTCTCAAGTCACTTGGATTACAGGTGTGAGCCACCATGCCTGGCTCTGGCATTTAAAAATAAAAACTAGGCTCGGCACCTGTGGCTCAGCGGGCTAAGGCGCCAGCCACGTACACCTGAGCTGGCAGGTTCAAATCTAGCCCAGACCCGCCAAACAACAATGACGGCTGCAACCATAAAATGGCTGGGCATTGTGGCAGGCGCCTGTAGTCCCATCTACTTGGGAGGCGGAGGCAAGAGACTCGCTTGAGCCCAGGAATTGGAGGTTGCAGTGAGCTGTGATGCCACGGCACTCTATCCAGAGTGACAGCTTGAGGCTCTGTCTCAGAAAAAAAAATAATAATAAAAACTAGACACAAGGAGGAAGCAAGAAGGGAGCAGCCAAGTAACAGCTTCTTTGCAAACGGGCGTGGTGAGATTAGGGAGAGAAGACTCCAGGCATCTCTGGCTTGTAGGGTCTGCCCAGAAACATCCCTTTGGGGACACAGGGAGACAGTGAGAGACTTTTGGACCCAGGAGGAGGAAAAAAGCAGTGGAGAACTAGCATGTGGTTGCCTTCATTTGATCTGAGGCCATAGCTTCCACAGCTGTAATTCCAAGAGCAGTGAGATTGCAAACAGAAAAGGCCTTATCTGTGGGCTGTTTCCTTTTTTTAGACTTGGACACTCAGTTGAACTATCTTAGGAGAAATTGGGCAAGAGTGCAGATGACTTTAAGCATTGTCTAGGGCCCGGACTGAGTCGCTGAGTTAGAACTTAGTTAATATTGTTCAGTTGTGGGCCGCATGCAGCCATTGTGGGAGAACTGCCCCTGCAGGCTCTGTCTCCAGAGTCACAGAGTGAGGCTTGGGCTGGGATACCTTGGGCAAGTAATCTAGTGACTGAGCAGCACCAAAGGCTGGGGCTGAGATGCTGGGGAAGAGTAGAGATTTCAGTGGTTGGTAGTAGCAGGGCTGCCTTGAAACCTCAGCCCCTAGGGGCATAGAGCGAGACTGGTTTGGGTGCACTGGGTAAGTGGGCAGCCACTTCAAGAGAGATCCCAGCAACAAGTTGTTTCCTGGGAAAGCTTCTGCTTAGCCAAGGTTAATGGTTTAAAGTGTCTTTTAAGCAGGCTGAGGAGACAGTTAGGCTCTCAAACCTGCGGGGTTTGAGAAATCAGGAGAGATCTCCAGTCTCTATCTCATACAGCTGTATCAGCACTGTGATTAACATCTCATACCCCAGAAGATCACCTGTTGCCCAGACAATATTCAGCAAGATATGTATACTGCTTTGTTTTTGGTATTGGGTTTTTTGTTTTGTTTTGTTTTTGTACGAAAGGTCTTTATTCGCAGGGAAGCTGCAGAGCAGCATTAAGGGGAAGGAGAGAGAGAGAGAAACAGGGGAAGAGAGGAGAAAGAGAGAAGGGAGAGAAGGGAGGGAGGGAGAGAGAGACACGAGACACGCGGGGGAAGGAAGAGAAAAGAGCTTTTTTTTTCTTTTTATTTCAACATTTTCCCTCTAGATTTTTTTTCCTTTTCTTTCTTCATTTTTTTAGTTTAAATATAATTTTCCAATGTTGCTTTCTTTAATAAGAAGAACTTCATTTTTTCTAGTGTTTCTGCCCCTATCACTTGGGTATTTCCCCCAATTTTATCCCAGAAGGTTTTCTGTTTGTTTGTTTTGGTTTGATTTATAGTATTTTTGTTTTCCTCTTTATTTGGTGGAGGGGGGATACCATGTCTGCTCAGACTGGCAAAGAGCTGCTGACCTTAATGGAACCACCCAACCCAGCACCCCCAGAGGTTGGGGGTTTTTAAGGTTGGGTCAAAGTACCCTACTGTGTGCCTATATTATGTTTATCTCTCTCTTTCTGTGCTCTTTTCCTTTTGTCAATATTCCCTTTTACTCACCTTATCTCTTTTCTCTTTTTTTCCTTTCTTGCTCTTCAATCTTCTCATCCTTTTGGTCCTGTACAAAAGGACTCATTGAAATCTTAAGCCAGAGGCATGGAAATTTAAAGAGCAAGAAGCAGTGAAAGGAAAATTAGGGCAAGGAAACAGGTAAAAGAAATGCTCATGAGGAAGAATCAGCAGAAAATTCCTGAGGGACCATGAGGTAGCTACTACAGAAGATTCCACATATAAAGAAATGTTACAAATGACAGAATGGGAATTTAAAATACATATGATGAAAACAATGAAGGAAATTGCTGATAAAGTGGAAAATAACCAAAAGGAAATACAAAACAGAATCAAATAAGAGAAGAATATAGAAAGGATATAGCAGAGCTGAAGGAAATGAAGCAGTCAATTAGGGAACTTTAAGATGCAATACAAAGTATCAACAACAAATTAGACCATGCAGAAGAAAGAACCTCAGATGTAGAGGACAAAGCTCTTGAAATAACTCAGATAGTTAGAGGCAGAAAAGAAGAGAGAGAAAACAGAATGTTCACTGACAGAATTATGGGACTTTATGAAGTGTTCAAACATACAAATTATAGGTATCCCAGAAGGGGAAGAAAATGCCCAAGGGGAATAGAAGCCATACTAGAGAATATTATAAATGAAAATTTCCCAAATATCATCAAAGATTCTGACACACTCCTTTCAGAGGGATATTGGACCCTAGGTCACCTCAATTCTAATAGGCTTCTCCAAGACACATTATGATGCACCTGTCCAGAGTCAACACAAAAGAAAAGATTCTGCAAGCTACCAGCAGTAAGCACCAATTGACCTACAGGGGCAAATCCATCAGGGTGACCACAGACTTCTCTAATGAAACTTTTCAAGCCAGAAGACAATGGTCATCTACCTTTAATCTACTTAAACTGAACAATTTCCAGCCCAGAATTCTATATCCCACTAAGCTAAGCTTTAAAATTGACAGAGAAATCAAATCTTTTACTGATATGCAAACATTGAGAAAATTTGCCACAACAAGACCAGCTCTACAGGAAATACTTCAGCCTGTTCTACACACTGACCATCATAATGGACCACCAGTGAAGTAAGCACCCAGAAATTAAAGGATGGAACCTAGTTTCCACAATGATGCAAAAAACAAAAACTAAGCAATGGACTTTCACAAAATATGATGAATAGAATGCTACCGCACTTATCGATTATCTCAATAAATGTTAATATCTTTAATTACCCACTGAAGAGGCATAGATTGGCTGAATAGATTAAAAAACACAAGCCATCTATTTGATATCTGCAGGAAACACACTTAGCCTCAAAAGACAAATTAAAACTCAGAGTTAAGGATTGGAAGACAATTTTTCAGGCACATGGAATTCAGAAGAAAAGTGGAGTTGCAATCTTATTTTCAGATACATGTGTATTTAAAACAACTAAACTTTAAAAAGACAAAGATGGTTACTTCATATTGGTCAAGGGAAAAATACAACAAGAAGACATTTCAATTCTAAATATTCATGCACCCAACTTAAATGCTCTAGATTCTTGAAACAGACCTTAATTTGTCTGAGCAATATGATATCCTATAACACCATAATAATAAGGGACTTTAACACTCCTCTTACAGAGCTGGACAGATCTTCGAAACAGAAATTAAACAAAGATATAAGGGATTTAAATAAGACCCTAGAACAACTGTGCTTGATAGATGTATATAGAATACTCCATTCCAAAGCTAAAGAAGATACAGTCTTCTCATTGGCCCATGGAACATTCTCCAAAATTGATATCCCAGGACACAAAACAAACATCAACAGAATCAAAAGAATTGAAATTTTACTTTGTATCTTCTCAAACCACAAGGCATTAAAGGTGGAACTCAACTCCAACAAAAATGCTCAACCCCACACAAAGGCATGGAAATTAAACAACCTTATGCTGAATGACACTTAGATGCAGGAAGAAATAAAAGAGGAAATCATTAACTTCCTTGAGCATAACGACAATGAAGACACAAGCTACCAAAACCTGTGAGATATAGCAAAAGCAGACCTGAGAGGAAAATTTGTTGCATTAGTTGCCTACATTTAAAAAACAGAAAGAAAGCACATCAACAAACTCCCAAGCCATCTTATGGAATTGGAAAAAGAAAGGACAATCTAAGCCTAAACCCAGCAGAAGAAAAGAAATATCCAAAATTAAATCAGAGATCAATGAAATTGAAAACAAAAGAATCATTCAGAAAATTAATGAGTTGGAAAATTAATGAGTTGAAAATTAAGGAGTTGGTTTTTTAAAAAAATAAATAAAATAGATAAACCTTTGGCCAGACTAACTAGAAAAAGAAAAGTAAAATCTCTAGTCACCTCAATCAGAAATGATAAAGGGGAAATTACAACTGATGCCTCTGAGATACAAGAGATCATCTCTGAATACTACCAGAAACTCTATGCCCAGAAATTTGACAATGTGAAGGAAATGGATCAATATGTGGAATCACACCCTCTCCCTAGACTTAGGCAGGAAGAAATAGAGCTCCTGAACAGATCAATTTCAAGCACTGAGATCAAAGAAACAATAAAAAAATCTTCCAATCAAAAAATTCCTGGGTCCGGAGGCTTCACACCAGAATTCTATCAAATCTTCAAAGAAGAGCTTATTCCCATACTGTAGAAATTATTCCAAAAAATTGAGAAGGAAGGAATCTTCCCCAACACATTCTACAAAGCAAACATCACCCTGATACCAAAACCAGGAAAAGACCCAACTAAAAAGGAGAATTTCAAACCAATTTCACTAATGAATATAGACGCAAAAATTCTCAACAAAATCCTAGCCAATAGATTATAGTTATCATCAAAAAAGTCATACATCATGATCAAGTAGTTTTCATCCCAGGGATGCAAGGCTGCTTTAACATACACAAGTCCATAAACATTACTCACCATATTAACAGAAACAAAAACAAAGACCATATGATCCTCTCAATAGATGCAGAAAAGGCATTCAATAAAATCCAGCATCCTTTTTTAATTAGCACACTGAAGAGTATAGGCATAGGTGGCACATTCCTTAAACTGATTGAACCTATCTATGACAAACCCACAGCTAATATTTTACTGAATGGAGTAAAACTGAAAGCTTTTCCTCTTAGAACTGGAACCAGACAAGGTTGTCCTCCATCACCATTACTTTTCAACATAGTGCTAGAAGTTTTAGCCAATACAATTAGGCAAGACAAGGAAATAAAGGGCATCCAAATGGGAGCAGAGGAGGTCAAACTCTCCCTCTTTGTTGATGCTTTGATCTTATACTTAGAGAACCCCAAAGACTCAACCACAAGACTCCTGGAAGTCATCAAAAAATACAGTAATGTCTCAAGATATAAAATCAATGTCCACAAGTCAATTGCCTTGTATAAACCAATAACAGGCAAGATAGAGGCTAATTAAGAACACAACTCTGTTCACCATAACTTCAAAGAAAATGAAATACCTAGGAATATACCTAACAAAAGAGGTGAAGGACCTCTATAAAGAAAATTATGAAACCCTAAGAAAGGAAACAGCAGAGGACTTTAACAAATGGAAGAACATACATGCTTATGGCTGGGAAGAATCAACATTGTTAAAATGTCTATACTTCCCAAAGCAATCTACTGTTTCAATGCCATCCCTATTAAAATACCAACATCATGCTTTCAAGATTTGGAAAAAATGATCCTTTGTTTTGTATGAAACCAGAAAACCCCCATATAGCTAAGGCAGTTCTTAGTAATATAAACAAGTCAGGGGCATTGGCATACCTGATTTTAGGCTGTACTACAAGGCCACAGTGTTCAAGACAGCACAAAAAAAGATACATAGACACTTTGAATTGAATAGAAAACCTGGAAATGAAGCTAACATCTTACAAGCACCTAATCTTCAATAAACCAAACAAGAATATACTTTGGGGGAAAGACTCCCTACTCAATAAATGGTGCTGGGAGAACTGGATGTCCACATGTAAAAGACTGAAATTGGACCAGCACCTTTCTCCACTGACAAAAATTGATTTGAGATGGAAAAAGGACTTAAATTTAAGGCATGAAGTGATAAAAAAAAATCCTCAAAGAGGCTTGGTGCCTGTGGCTCAACAGGCTAAGGCACCAGCCACATACACCTGAGCTGGCGGGTTCGAATCCAGCCCCTGGGCCTGCCAAACAACAATGATGGCTGCAACCAAAAAATGGCCGGGCATTGTGGCGGGCGCCTGTAGTCCCAGCTACTTGGGAGGCGGAGGCATGAGACTCGCTTGAGCCCAGGAATTGGAGGTTGCTGTGAGCTGTAATGCCATAGCACTCTGTCCAGGGTGACAGCTTGAGGCTCTGTCTCAAAAAAAAAAAAAAATCCTCAAAGAAAGCATAGGAAAAACACTGGAAGATATCGCCCTAGGAAAAGACTTTATGAAGAAGACTTCTATAGCAATTGCAACAACAACAAAAATAAACAAATGGGACTTAAACTGAAAAGCTTCTGTACAGCTAAGGAGACAAAAACCAAAGCAAATAGACAACCTACACAATAGGAAAGGATCTTTGCATATTTTGAATCAGAAAAGCTTGATAACTAGGATCAATAGAAAATTCAAATTAATCCACATGAAGAAAGCCAAAAATACCACATGTCAATGGGCAAGAGAAATTAATAGAACCTTCTCTAAAAAAGACAGACAAATGGATAGCAAACATATGGAAAAATGCTCATCATCCCTAATTATTAGAAAAATGCAAATCAAAACTACCCTGAGATATCATCTAACCCCAGCAAGAATGGCCCACCTCACAAAATCTCAAAACTGCTGATGCTGGCATGGATGTGAAGAGAAAGGAACACTTTTACACTGCTGGTGGGACTGCAAACTAATACAACCTTTTTGGAAGGAAGTATGAAGAACTCAAGCTAGACCTCCCATTTGATCCTGCAATCCCATCACTGGGCATCTACCCAGAAGGAAAAAATATCCTTTTACCATAAGGATAATTGCACTAGACTGTTTATCACAGCTCAATTTACAATCACCAAAATGTGGAAACAGCCTAAATGCCCACCGAGCCAGGAATGGGTTAACAAGCTGTGTATATATATATATACACACCATGGAATACTATTCAGCCACTAAAAAAATGGAGACCTACAAAAAACAAAGAAAAAAAATGGAGACTTGGGCAGCACTTGTGGCTCAGTGGGTAGGGCGCTGGCCCCATATACCAAGGGTGGTGGGTTCAAACCCAGCCCCAGCCAAACTGCAACAACAACAACAAAATAGCCGGACATTGTGGTGGGTGCCTGTAGTCCCAGCTACTTGGGAGGCTGAGGCAGGAGAATCGCCTGAGCCCAGGAGTTGGAGGTTGCTGTGAGCAGTGTGACATCACAGCACTCTACCAAGGGCAATAAAATGCGACTCTGTCTCTACCAAAAAAAAAAAAAGAGACTTTACAACCTTTGTATTAACATGGATGGAAGTGGAACACATTGTTCTAAATAAAGCATCACAAGAATCAAGGAGCATGAATCCTATGTACTCAATTTTGATATGAGGACAATTAATGACCTAATACATGGTAGGGGGAGTGGAGGTAACGGGAGAGCAAAGAGAGAGAGAAGGAGGGGTGGGGGAAAGAAAGAGCAGAGAGAGGGAGTGGGAAGCTGGTCCCAGTGTGTGACACACCTTTTGGGGGCAAGACACAATTGTAAGAGGGACTTTACCTAACAACTGCAATCAGTGTAACCTGGTTTCTTATACCCTCAATTAATCTCCAACAATAAAAATAAATAAATAAATAAAAATAAAAACTAAAAAAGTAAATTTTAATATACTACGAATCACAGTGGTAGTGACATTCACACATGCAGTTGAATATAGATATATTGCATGGAGGCTCATACCATGGTCAACCAAATTCTCAATTGCCAGCAGGAATCTGGGTTTTCTTCTTCCTCAGTCACAAGTCACGTTGCCACAGCTGATGTAATTGTCCAAAATGGTGGTCAACCTTTTTGGAAATCCTAATGTTTTGAACAAAGTATAGTCTTCCCATGATTTACCCAGTATTTGCATTCCTGGAAAATTCAGCATAGGTTAAAATCATGCAAAAAGTGCTGAGTTTGTTTGTAAAACAGTTAGGTTCCAAACTCAGATCATCATAAACAAGTCTGTTACCTATTGAGTAGCTGGTTGAACTTCACAAAGTCCTGCAGAACATGAAATGTTCTCCATCAGGCAGGACTGTCCCAGCATTGCAGGACACCCACATCTCAGCCTCTGTCCACTAAATAGAAATAGCGCCCTCCGAATTGGCCTGGGTGAATTTTTTATGAAGAGGACTCCCCAGGCAATTGAAGCAGTATCACAAATACACTACTGGGACTTGATCAAACTAAAAAGCTTCTGCACTGCTAAGAACACTGTAAGTGTAGCAGGCAGACAGCCCTCAGAATGGGAGAAAATATTTGCAGGATATGCCTCAGACAAAGGTTTAATAACAAAAATAC
>CAUYON010160400.1:0-31495 GCA_963573935.1 Arctocebus calabarensis
GTAGTCCCAGCTACTTGAGAGGCTGAGGCAAGAGAATCACTTCAGCCCAGGAGTTTGAGGTTGCTGTGAGTTGTGACGTCACAGCACTTTACCCAGGGTGACAGACTCTATCTCAAAATAAATAAATAAATAAATAAATAAATGACACAATTCATTTAGGGCATATATTTATAGTTTGTTCAGGAAAGCAAATTATGAGTAGATGACTTCACTGTAAACTTTGGCCGTTTTTGTCATTTTTGGTGTATATGCTTTTGCACAGTGTTAATTTATCTTTCTTATGTAACTATTTCTAACCAAGGATAGAAATGAGAAAAAATATTCCAATAATTTTTCTTTTCTGTTATGAAATGACATAAATTTGACATACAAATACATATTTTTTAAAAATTTAAACTCTTCTAATTTTAGTTTTTGAATTTTTTTATATTTGATTTAACACTGCTACTACTGAGACACAATAAGATTACATTTTATCAAGTACATTGTGTACAGAATTTATCATTATACTTAAGATAGTCCAGATATTTCTGAGATGAGGATATTTTAGGAGAATGAGGTTGTGCATTTAAATCCACGCTTGAGGTATGAGGAAACTGAAGGACAAGGAGGAGACTCTGCCGAAATCACCGTGTCCTTCTTGTAGATATCTGTAATGTTGAAGATAAGAGCGTAAGTTTACCCTAAAAAGTGACTGACAGATGAATAAAAAGGATCTAAGCATGGAGAAGTTCGATTAGCCAGATAAGATTCTGGAGTCTATAATATGAGGTGCAGTTTCCCATTACTTAATTTGGGGATAAAGAAGACCACAGTTCCTATGGAGAACTAAGAAGATTGAAGACAGACCACAGTCAAGCAGGAACTCTAAAATAAAAGAAACCCATATACAATAGCAATATAGGACAGGTTCTATTTTCAGTATTAAGATGTAACTGGTGACTAGATGTATTAGGTAGCTATTGCTATATAATGAACTACCCCCAAAACCTAATGGTTTAAAAAGCAAAAATTTATTACTCATGGTTTTTATGTGCTGATTAGGCAATTCTATTGTTCTAAGCTTGCTTCAGCTAATTTCAACTAGACTTTCTCATTCATCTGCAGTTGGTCGGCAGATAGGATGGGCCCATTTGCTCTGGAATGGCTTTAGCCAGGATGATTTCATCTATTCCATGAGGGCTTCTTTCAGACTCTTTCAGCAAAGAATCCAAGCCTAACTTTCTTGTTGATCAGATCTCCAAGAGTGGAAACAGACACTCACAAATGATTGTCAAAACCACTGTGAGTGTCTGTATTGTTGCTGTGCTATTAATCAAAGCACAGGGCCAGTCTCAGTATAAGTGGAAAGACAGTTATCAAAGACTATGAGTATGGTGTTAATTAAAAAATCAAGGTCATTAATGCAGTTATCCTCTTACAATGGATGTGAGAATAATATAGAAAGCCAAATCTAGAAAATGATGTTTAAAGGTAAGATGAACAAGAAAGTGATGTATCATGGACTCCCGTAGGGGTAGTAGGCTCAAGCTCCGTGTTCTTCCATGTAAGTACTAGAATAAGAAAGTAAGGAGAGAAAACCTTTGGGAAGTTGGCCATAAAAAATATTGGGGCATTTGTTTTTATGCTTAAATATTTTTCAGGACATATTTAGTAGAGATTTCTAGTGTTCAATCACATAAAGGCATCTTTTTGTGTGTGGAAGAAAACTCCTACTCTCTCCATTGAAGATACATAAAACCTATGAGGTTTTTTTTGTTTGTTTTTGAATTTTGTGAAATAATTTAATTGGGAGAGTAAGATTCTTATTATTCCCTTCACTTCTGCAAAAATCAGAAAGAACTCATAGAAGCTGGTGGAAACACAAGGAGCTTGATTCCCTGCCTAAAGGACAGTTGCTATAGAGAGTCTTTTTGTAGTTACTGTAGGCTTTCTTCAAGTATAAATATCTTTTTTATTAGGCCATTGTAAGTTTTGGAGTTGTTACAGAAGCAAAAGGTAGTTGTAATGACTAATACAGCACTGTAATTGGGCAAATGAAATATGTTAAAGCTGATTAGTACCTGTTCTTCTTATGTAATGTGAAATGACTTTCTTGTCACATCGTATCAGAAGATACATGCTATGTATATGACATCACAGCTGATGTTAATCTTCATTGCTTAGATAATGTGGTGTTTGCCAGATTCAAGCTCTATAAAGTTAGTACTTTTTCTTGCCCTATTATGTTCTTTGAAAGAGAATCTCAAAGTCAAACCCATTCTCAAGGGAGAAAAGGGGTTGCAATTAAGCTCAGCTCCTGGATGAGGAGGTCTGGGGAATCTACATATATTATTAAAAAAATATAATTTTTAAAACTTCCTTTACTCAGTCTTCTAACATTTTGTTAAGAATTTTTATATCTATATTTATGAGTGGTACATGTCTTGTAGTTTTCTTTTCTTGAAATATCTTTGTCTGGCTTTGATATTAGATTAATACTAGCCTCATAAAATAAGATGAGACATATTTATTGCTTCTATAATTTCTGTACAACCTTAACTTTTTTTTTTAAGGTGAGGCTACTTGAGCTCAATGTGTCATTTAGTTTTTTTTTTTTTTTTTCGTTTTTAGAGGTTTTACTAATTTAATTCTATTATTTTTAAAGGGATATTCTGATTTTCTTTTTTTTTTTTTTAGTTTTAATATTATAATGTGTGCCTTTTTAGGAATTGCTTTTCTTTGGTCAGGTTGTCTAGTATTTGGGGTAGAATTTTTCATACTATTTCTTTATCATAATTTTAATTATTATCGAATAGAGAGAGATGCACTCTTCCATGCCTTATTTTGTTTATATGTTCCATATTTTTTTTTTGCCCCTTGGTCATATGAGCTAAAAGATTATCAGTTCTATTCTTTTCAAGGACCAGACTTAAACTTTATTGCTATGTTGGTCTTTTCTTGATTATTTTTCTTTTTTCTATGTCATTTAATTTTTTTTCCTCAACCTTATTTCTTTTTCTACTTGCTTTACTTTTGCTTTCCTCTTTACTTCACACTTCTTAAGGATAATGCTTGGTTATTTATCTAAGACTTTTCTTCTTTTCTAATGTGGTTATGCAAAGATTTTTATTTCACTCTTAATATATCTTTGAGTACATATTGATATGTATTTTGATATGTTTTACTTTTCTTCAATTCTAAATATTTTCTAATTCCTGTTGTAATTTTTTTCTAAATTGTTGATTATTTAGAAATATGTTCAAGGTTAGTGTTTAAAATGTATCACTGCTAATACTCCAATCCAGTGCCTGCATTACACACATCTCTAAAATTTGATTTAAATCTTTTTTACTATCTTCTATGCCATTACTTTCCACATATGGAATGCTATTATAATAACTATTTTCATGGTCTCATGTATTCTCAATTTTTAAATTCTATGTCAATTTTGGGATAGTTTTTGATAGTTGATATTTTTATTCCTTATGGGTTGAGTTTCCCATCTCATTGCATGCCTAGTCATTTCTTATTGGATTTTAGACTTTATGAATTTTACCTCTCTTCATACTAAAAGTATTTTATCTCTATAAAAAATCCTGCACTTTATTCTGAGATGCTTTTAAGCTACTTGGAGTCCTTTTTTTATCTTTCAATGACTTATTTGTAAGATTTGTTGAGTAGATTTGGAGGAGATGTGGAGACAGGTACAACTACAGCAGTGCTCAGCCTAGGGCCCATTATTTTCTTTCTGCATGCTCTTGGGAATACTGTGAATCATGAAATTTTCTATGATTGGCAATGAGCATTTCTTCCAACATACTGTGAGCAGTGAGTACCCTTTCAAATTGGTTTTCCCAAACTCCTATACTTTTCTCACATGATCAGTAATCAGCCAAGTATTGGTGGGCTTTGTTTTGTTGAAATTTTCTCATTCAGTTCTCTCCTGATCCATAGTACGTTCTGTGAACTCCAGCCAAATTGGTCTCCTCAGACTTTTTGCTCTATTTCCTCAACTGAGGTAGTCTGCCAAACTCTACCTATTTCATGGCCTAGAAACTCTCCAGGCAGTCAGCGGTGGCAATCATTACAGATTGCCGCATTTGGTCAACGTGTTTCAGGAATCACTGATTTTCATGACCTTAAATCCAATGTCTTGAAAATCATTGTTTCATATCACAGACAGTGTCTGCCTGATAGTGGTTTGATTTACAATATTTTGACTTTTTGATAGTGTGAAAGGGATCGTTAGTACAGACTATGTTATACATTTTAAACTTTGATATATTTCAATGTGATAGGATACTATCTCATGATGCTGAGCAGCAGCAGTGACCCACAGTTCCCAGTCAGCTTTTTGATCATGACCATAAACAACCAATTCTCTACAGTGTGGTGTGTAGCCAGATGATTTTCCCCAATAGTTGGTTAATATAAAGATAAAATGTTCTGAGTATGTTTAAGGAAGGCTAGGCTAAGTTATGGTAGGTGGCTAAGTTAAATGCATGTATGAGTGAAGACGTTTTCAACTTACACTGGGCTTATCAGGATATCACCCCATCAAAAGTTAAGAAACAACTATAGTTTGAGTTCTAGCTGTTCATAGAGAGAGGAAAGATACAGTGCCTGTTAATCAATAGTAACCACAAGCAGTGATCTGTGCTTTCTTTGTAATAGTATGAATAGTGCTAAGATTCAATCAGTGGTGAGAATTGTCACATTTGACGGTTTTTTCAACTTTCTAGATATTAGATTGATGGAAGGTAATTGGTTTAATTAGTTACACATACATATAAAGTTATTATGTTGATACTGTTATATGAAAGACCAAAATAGATGCCTTGTTATCAACTAAGATGGATCCAAAGGTTAACAAAGCCCTATGGGGCGAGTGTTCAGGGCTGGCCTGGCATGGCAAATTTCTAATTTATTTTCTTTTATGGCTACAAGAACAGCCACACTCTTGTTAAACTCATAATAAGAACAATCAGGCAAATTATCAGAGCCCTCCTAACTCTGTTTTACAACTTATACCACTACATTTTTCATAGAACAGAGGACTGACCATACATTCTTTTTTTCCCTTTTGATATACAACCACAGAATTTCATCCAGTTTCAGTTTGAGGCTGGGAACAAATTGCCTTGTGTCTTACGGTCCACTTTTTGAAAAAAAAAAAAGTCAAATTCGCCTCACTTTGATACGGAAACCTTACCCAAAATTAAATATGAGATATATGTTATATATATTTTTACTCATTGGGCATTGCTTGGATCCCCTCATAAAAATGAATAGCTTTTCCCCCCAAACTGCTGAACATGTATGATGTATGATTCTACTGGGTAACACTGCCACTGTGGGATGGAAAACCCAGTCTGACTCTCCCCGTTTTAAAGGCAGAGACACACAAAGATTATCTCTTCCTGGTTTGCAAACCGATAGCACCAATCCCTTTTCTATTACTTAGGCTTGCTAGTGGTATTTTCCATGGCAACCCATATATGTTCTGTCTATTTCCAAATAGCTCTTTTGTTCTCTTTTCTGATGAGTTAGCTTTCGCATTTTTAAAGGAACTGATCTCAGGTTCTCCAGTAGACAGGGTAGAAAACTGATAGCTCAAAGGCACAGAGCTTAGAATCAGACCTAAAATGCCATTATCAGCTGCTACTAAGAAAGGAGGGTGTGGGAAAGGACCTAATTAAGAAAATATGGCCTTGAAAATTGCCTTAAATACCATTAGGATTTGTAACATAGATTTGTCACAGCCCAGAGAGATACATTACCCACTGCTCAAAGGGAAGCCAAAATAGAGGCAGCAGGAGCTACAGGAGGGAAAGAGCTCAATATCCAGACACCTCCCCAGGAGACAGGACGATGTTCTCAAATCTGGCTCCCTGAGAATTTGGGAGAGAGTTTTTAAGGATGGATTGGCTGCTGATTGGCTAGGTTCAAATGGATTAATAGGGATATAGAAACTATATTCTTATGCTGAGTTGGTTCCTAGATGGGCTCCCAAGACCAGCTGAGTTAGTTCCTTAGCCTGGGTGGGAAGCCATTCCAACAGAATTCAGAGCCTAGAACCTATCTAAAAAATGTACCTGAGGTTTCACGTGGGTGATGTTATCTATGAGTACAATGAAGAAAACTAAGAATGTTTATGACCATCAACTTTGTGACTCCTGAATAGCAAGTGAAGGAAAGCAAAGTAGGGGGCAATGGCTGGTTGTATGCAGAGGGTACCAAAAGAATGCATACACATTTTTAAAAAGGAAAAATAAGTATTGAAATTGTAATACTCAACTTACACGCACCAGTAACATTTGTTATGTTGTATTTTGTATCTTCTTTCTCTTGTAATTTCCTTTTTTTATAATGCATATATTTTAACTATGCCTATACTTTTGTACTTTGGCAGAGTTCAGACCTTTACCACAGTTCCCACATTGTGGCTCTTTATTAATTTAAAAAAAGAATTTTTTTTAAATTTTAAATTCAAATTTTATAATTATGCTAAATGTAGTTTATTAACATTAGGATATGTGTGTGCTGTAACTAACTTAGGGCAACTATAAAGGTCTCTACAGGACTGTCACAAAAGGATAAAGAAAAGGTATATATTTTATTTCTTTTAGCTTTTTGGACTGGCTTATTTATTATTTATTTAAGAATATTACAGGAGTACACATGTTTTGTTTACTTAATTCGTTTTTATACACTTCAGGTCAAAGTTGTAAGTGTTCCCTTCACCCCCAATGTGTGCGTTGTACCTGTTAAGTGTCAATTAGCCCAACCCTTCCTCCCCACCCTCTGTTTCATTCTCATTGAATTGTATTTCTGTAAATGCATGTAAATGTTGATCAACTAGTTCTAATTTAGTATTGAGTACACGTGATGTATTGTTTTCCAGTCTTGTGATACTTCACTTAGAGGAACAGTCTCTAGTCCATCTAGGTTTTTGCCCCCACTTTTACTTTGGGCTTCATCTATCTTCATTCCTGCAGTGCAAGCTAATAAGATGGAAAAAAGCAGAGAGCTAATTTGCCTTCTTCCTTCTGACAAGGGACATAGTTAAGGTTGAGCCTGAGACAAGAGGAATAAAACATTTTTGCAGTTATCTTTAAGTATTCAAGGTCATATGTTGCAGACATAAGGTTTTCATGATATAAACGTTAGTATGCTTATTCACAGTGTTAGCTCAGTAAATGGTGGCCTCTAACATCAATAAGAAGCTCTAAGCTGAAGCCCTAAGATAAGTAATAAGAGTCTGAGCTTCAGGAGTTCATGCAGAACTGAGCAGAAGTCCTGGGGAATCTAAGTAAATAACCCTCAAAGCAATATGGCTTGAATTCACTAGTAGAGCCCTTTTATAGCCACATAACTTGTTAGAAACTTTTTTTAGAGTCTCTATTTTTTCCTGATGTATATTTATAGATACAGCAGGTAATATTTAATACCACAGAAATTTCCCCTTGTGTAGCAATAGGAATCTAGGACTACCTAATTTTCTAGGACTACCGGGGCTACAGAGTTGAAGGATCTTTGTTGAGACCTAAAGTTCTTTGTAGTTTCTTTTGCCACCAATCCAGAAGTCACAGACAGTTTTCTAACCACATCTCTACTGGCACATGCTTGTAGTTAGGGACCGATATTCCCAACAAGCTTCAGTACCGGGTTTCTAGGTATCTTCCCAGCAACCCTCTCTTAAGCCTATGGAGAAACAAGTAGACACTCAGTTAATCTTTTCTAGCTCAAGTACAGAAAGATCTAACTGCATTAATGGAGATTCTCTACAAATGTAAATCTGCCCAACTAGACACTCAAAGACAGTTTTGCAGTATTATTTTTGTGATAGCCATCCCAAAATATGTCAAATAAATATATTTTAGGTTAAAATATTTCTAATTTCTCTTAATCTTCATTTTTAAAAATCAAAAGCCAAACTGATATTCTTGAACTAAGGAGTGGGGAAAAAAACAAATTGAAGCAAGTTTAAATACATCATCCTGTAACTTTTTGGTCAGTGTCTTAGTTACACTAATATATCAGTTTAGTTTTGTGTCTTATTCCAGGAGCTGGCATTTTCAAACAGAAGGAAAGCAAGTGTTAATACATGGAAAAGTTAATAAAGTAGTATTCTTAGCATCTGGAGGCATCCAGCTGAAGTGTCTAGATATTAAACTCAAATTGTCTTAAGTTAAAGTGAAAGAAGGCAAAGGTTATCTGATAGACTTTTTTTTTTAACCTGGTATTTCCATGTTCAAATGTATGCTATCAGGGTCTCAGGAACATTGAATCCAAGTCAGAAAAAATGGTTAAAAAAAAAAAATGAGAATGTTATCTGGAGACTTGTATCCAGGAAAGAATTCAGAATTCAGCCCCAATTATAGGCAAATAACAAAAGCTTAAAAATACAGGCTAATACCAGAATCTAACAAATGGACTATGGTTTCTTTTCTTTTTTAAAGTTATTTTATTTTATTATTATTAGTATTATTTTTGCAATTTTTGGCCAGGGTTGGGTTTGAACCTGCCACCTCTGGCATATGGGGCTGGAACCCTACTCCTTTGAACCACAGGCTCCTCCCGACTATAGTTTCTTTTCTATGAACCATAGTTTATTCTCTCTCTGGTTTTCCATTTTTATTCAAGACAAATTATAGTAGTACCAATTTACTTTGAAAAATACCTTTAGTGTCGTTCTATTTGATCTGATTATTTGCATAAAGGGCACTAAGAATAATTGTTGGCTATATAGGCTTTTCTTTTTAAAATTTGGCTTTGTTGGAACTTTTGGTAAGGAATGTCATGTTAGACTTGAAAACCTATCAAGTCAAGACCAGGATTTATCTGTGCCTTTAGACACCTGTATGACTTGTGTAAATTCCTCTTTCCTCAAGGTTCCAAAGTAATTTGGGTTCTTGGACCTGTCAGAAAATGACATTCTTTACTTATCATGATCAGGAAATGTGATTGATGAGGTATCTGGCCAATTTTTCTGAAGGGCTTATTATTGGCCTGAGAAAGTCTACTTTAATTCCTTAACAAAATCTGAGCACCTCTGAAAAGATGCCATTTCAGTGAAAGCCTTGGTAAAGTAACCAGTATTTCTCATTGTTCTTTGTTAATAGAACAGTTTCTTATTGAACATATGCAAATAGCTGTATTGCCATAATACTGCTCAGAAATAGTTTTTAAAGTCTTAAGAATTCAAGTAGAGAGCAAATTAATTGCTAAAAGTTTTGCTTGCAAGTAAATACTTTGTTGTAAGCTAGAAATAACTGAAAAGAAGGAAAAGGGTTTTCTTGACATCTGGAAAACAAAACATGAAAAGAATCAGCAGTGTTCAAATAAAGAGTCATAAAAATAGTTCAGTTTCATGTAATTAATTTTTGTTTTGAGGTTGAGTTAGCAGTACTTATGGATGCACCAGCTTTTTAATTAAAGACCTGGATGTTGTTTTGCTTTAGTCCACTGTTATATAATCTCCAAAGTTAACAGACACCTATACTCCAGAGAATTTGTCAGAACTTTTTTATGACTTTCCTTAAAGAAGCAAACTTTTGACTACAATCAGTTAAAAATCATTTTTTTTAGAAGAATCAAAGTGAATAAATAATTGCCTATCGATGACAAAATTCTTAGAATAGCCATGCTAAAGAGACAATTGACAAAGAAAGTTGTTTATTTTTGTGATATACAACAGTTTAATATAACAACCATAATTATTACTAAGATACGCCAATCAGAATATTATAAATCCATGCAGTATTGGAACTTATTATTAATATATTTTCAAGCAAATATTATCCAAAGAAAATAAGACATTATTTCGTATTTGACAATGCTTTCAACATTGGCTTTGACATACCAAATAAGCCTAATATGTCTCTGTTAGACTTTAAGTAGCCCTAATGTTTAAAAATTTAGTTTGAGGTCAAAAAGACTAAATGTAGATCTTTGATTTTGGGAAGTTTGTCAAATGTCAAAGGCTAAAAACACTCGTCATAAAACACCTCTTGTCTTAAAACAAGATCATACGTTACTGTAAAATTAAAGTCATTCATTTAGCCAAAATGATAATTTAAAGATTTTTTTAAAGACAAAAAATTTATTCTTTCATAGACAGCAGACTCAGTTTCCCAAACAACATAGTCAATCGAATAAACAAGCAAACTGAATTTATTTCTCTCTACCGTTCGGGGTTTTTTTGCAGTTTTTTCAAAGGATGAACAAAAATCTTTTGTTATTTATACTAATATTATATGAAAATCTTGTTCAAAAGAGAAAACTAAGTTTTACCTTTGTGTTAGTGTATTATAATTGGTAAAACCAATTTTAATAAAAACTTGTAAACAAATCCAACCAATTTTAATCAATTTGATAAACTAATATTTATATTATAAACCTTTTATAGTCTTCATTTTTAACTTTTATATCCATTTAGTTTTAATTATTATTTATTTAATTAAAAATAATTTTAAAAACTGTAAATTAGATAAAATTATATTTTAACAAAAATTTTATATCTTGTCTTATAATCTTTTATTAAAAAATACATCTTATTTTTCATATATAATTTTTCTTTTCTATTTGGTAGTCTTAATCATATATTTTAATCATTATACAAACTCTTAGAAATACCTAGGAAGATAAAGTAACTTTGAACTGTTATTGGTCCCAAATTTATATTAGGACACCTAAATATAGTAGGTGACAAACAAAAGTATATGCACTTTGTGAAAGGGAAAAACTGTATTAAAGTTGTAATACTCAAATCATATTTGACCTCTGAAATTACAAGAGATACAAAATACTAGATAATAAAAATATCAGTGGCTGGGCGTTGTGGCAGACACCTATGGTCCCAGCTACTTGGGAGGTGAAGGCAGGAGACTCACTTGAGAGCAAGAATTGGAGGTTTCTGTGAGTTGTGATGCCACAGCACTCTATCCAGGGTGAAAGCTTGAGGCTCTGTCTCAAAAAAAAAAAAAAAAAAACCAGTATGAATTGAGTATTATAATTTTAATATTTTCCTTTCGTAAAATATGTATACTTATGTTTGCACCTTCTGTATAGTTTTCTATATCAAATGAAAATAAGAAGTACATAAACTTAAACATATTAAATAACAAATGTTTTAGTATTTTATCTTATAAATGACTCAAACATTTTATTATTATCCTGTGTAACTTAACATAGCATAACTTTAAGGTTTTTAATTACTGAAAATAATTTTGAAACAACATATGTACCATCCCTATGGTCTTTCCTAGTCCTCCTTGGTCTCATGTGGCTCCTAGGATGGACAGGGCCTGTGTTCTCTCTGTGTTATAGAGACAGAATTCAACGCAGAGGGCAGAAGGCCTGAAGCATCCAATCTCTCAAATATCTAGGAGGATAAGTTGAAGCAGGGAAAAAGGAGCCATTTGGGGCCAGATTATGCTTTGTAGCTGCTGATTTTGGCACTGAGTACATATCCCCAGGCTTCACCACCACCATCTAATCAGACCCCATGATCCAGCGGATCAAAACAAAAAATATAAACTCACAGTCAAATCCAGCAAATATTAAAAATATTACAAAAGCACTTTTATGAAATTAAGACATCTAAGTATTAATAATAATTTTAAAACTAGTTTCATTTATAAAAGATTACTAAGGTCACAAGAACTAAACGGCATTTGAGCTCTTTTTTAATTTTCTTGTTAACATGTCTGATTTAAAAATTTATCTTGGCTCGACGCCTATAGCTCAAGTGGCTAGGGCACCAGCCACATACACGGGAGCTGCCGGGTTCGAATCCAGCCTGGGCCCACCGAACAGCAATGACAACTATAACCAAAAAATAGCTGGGCATTGTGGCAAGCACCGGTAGTCCCAGCTACTTGGGAGGCTGAAGTAAGAGAATCACTTAAGCCCAAGCATTTGAGGTTGTTGTGAGCTGTGATGCCACAGAACTCTACCCAGGGTGATAGCTTGAGACTCTGTCTCAAAAAAAAAAAAAATAATAATAATAAACACTTATCTTTTTAAAGTCTATTAATTACATCTATTTTACATATTTAAATGAAACATCACCTACACCTGACATATATAGACATATAAATATGTAGAAATATAGATAGATGCAGCTTTTATAAAAAATTTTATTTGCTGGTTTTAAAAATATACTTTTTTATTGAGACTATCAATCTTATAATTACCTATTACATTGCCATAAGCAACTTCTAGCTAGGCAACAATTTACTATTTAAAAACATTATTACTTGATAAAACAAAAGAGAAAATTTATGTCTCAAAAACACAGAGCTCAGACTTTAGGCCTAAATATTGTACCATGATTTATACATACCGAGGAAAAAAAGGTTGTAAATAAAGTCCCAGTTAAAACAAAATGGCCAGGAAGACTACCCTAAAGCAAGGTAAGATTTGTCACATAAATTTGGACAATGCTTAGAGTTTCTAGTGACTTCGTCCTCCCTCTCAGTTACTCCTATAAATGAAAATTTCATTCATAGTTTTATTTTATTTTTATAAAAGGATTTCAAGACAGGCAGTTAAATACCAGAAAGACATGTTTTAACTAGATGGTCTTCTTAATTTAGCAATCATTGTTTTTTTGGCTAGTATTAATGAGTTCAGGCTGGAATCTACTGAGGATTAGGGAAAGACAGATATTTCTGTACTGTGGATAGTTCCGACATAGAAATTAATCTATTTTACCTGAGTGCCTACCTTTTGTAAACATTTTCTTTAGGTTAGCTTTTTTTTAACCGTTGGACAAGATAGTATCTAAGCCAAAAGGTTACCAGACTTAATTTTTCTTACTAATTAGTCGTCATTTGAATTTCTATTTTGCTTTTGTAAAGAAACCTAAGTCTTTACTTCTGCACATCAATAAGCTGATATATTGGCTTAATTTGGCTGAATATATTTGTTTATAGGCTTTGACAGGTCTCAGTGTCATGTGAATAAATTGGTAAAGATTAAAGATTCCTGGATCCTATATGTAAATGAGAATCCCACATTCCTCTGCAATTTTCCGGGAGCTTCCTTTTCAAACAGAGCCTCTTTCATAATTACTCTGAGTTCAGATTTTTAGTAAGGAACAAAAGTGGTTAAGGAAGAAGATGGTACTGGTTGACCTGAGGGCCTATTTTATTAGGCATTTTTCTTGCTTGTTTTCATCTTTGGGGTGAAAAGGTAGCTAAGTGAAGAAATTAGCAGATTCAGTATAACTAAGGAGAAGAGAATAGAGGGAAAACATTGAAAAAGTTTAATTGGAGTTAAATCCATCAGTGTACAATGTACAGCCTAAAAATTTTATTTGTCTTTTGTAAGGAATCTTTTAGAGTGTTACTTTTGACAGATTAATCTTTTAGCAGCCTCTGCATAGTAATCAAAAACAATTCCCCTTCCACGACTTTGCTATTGTGAATTGGGCTGCAAAAAACATTTTGGGGCAAATGTCTTTGTTGTACAAAATTCCATTTCAAGGCGGTGCCTGTGGCTCAAGGAGTAAAGCATCAGCCCCATATACTGGAGGTGGTGGGTTCAAACCCAGCCCCAGCCAAAAACTGCAACAATAACAACAAAAAATTCCATTTCAAAATTTCCAGGGTGAACAGTAGGGTGGGAAAGTAGAGTAATGCAAAATGCAAGGGTACATTTCAAAACAACTAAGACTATATAATAAATGTCTTACCACAAAAATAAGTAAGTGAGGAGATGGTTATGTTAATTAGTTTGATTTATGCACTCCACATTGTATATCAAATCATCACATTATATTCCATAAATGTATACAGTTATGATTTAATAAAAATTAGGTTAAAACAACAACAACAACAAATTCCTCTTGTTTTTTGAGACAAGCCAGATCACTTCTTTTCCAATGTGTCTCAAAGTTGAATAATTTGGGAAGTGGTTAAAACTCCCTGCAGCCACTGTGATTATAAATGGCCTTTGATCAGAAGACCCTATGATTCCCTGTCTTCTCAAAACTTTACCTGCCTGAGGCCTCCTAATAGGCCTGGTATAGTTTTTAGCAAATGCAGTCCCACTCTGGAACATAGTCTTCATCAAAAAAAAAAGCTCAAATAAAGTCAGAAAGCAGAGAGTGCGAGTCGTGGAGCTCACATCCAAGAGAGACCTCCTGGCAGACTCATCTGTGCAGTGAACAGCAGTGAGGGCAGGAACTCCCTGGGCTGTGTGTACCCAGGGAGTTCCGTCTCTTTGCTCCCTGTTCATCTTTGGTCTGATACCAGAACTGTTAAAAGATAAACGTAAGCACCTTAAAATTTTAAACAGTTTATTTGAGCAGATAGTGATTTATAAATTGGACAGTGCTGGACTAAAAATAGTTGGGGTTCCTTAAAGGGGTATAAGTGGAAAAGTTTTATAAGGTGTTCATAGAAGCAAGACAAAGAAAATATTTTATTAAAGTAGAAAACCCTAAGTTAAAGGTCGGTTGGTAGAGTCTAGTTGGTAAAGTCTCTAGTTAGAGATCTGTTGGCAGTTTTGATTGATTAAGTTTGACCATGCACCATAGATTTTGGTTTTCTTTTGTAAGAACCTAGGACACTGGAGCTAGTGTAGCTTAATGGTCACTCAATTCACATTTTTTAAGTCCTTGCAGTGGAACAACTATGTGTCCTGATACATACTTTGTGATTCAACTATAATGTTAAGATGTTTACATGTGTTATTTGGAATCTTAACATGTGCATTTGTAACATGCCCATATTATTTGCATAATGATTATAATTGTGTCATGTTCTCAACAGACTATGTAGAGTTACTCTCTGCCATTTCAACTTATAAGCATCCCATTCAAAGCCAAACAGTTCTGAGTTAGAAGTGTGGCTAAAGAAAGCAGATAAGTATTGATTTTTCTTATAGAGTAGATACTGCATTAAAGGTTAGACTGTAAAGACAAAAAAGTACATGGTTTCTTTCCTTGAGAATCCTATAGACTATTGGAGAGCCTAAAATGGTATTTTCCTCTTTTTTTCTGCTGTGTACCTCTCAGGGTCTTGGCTGATGTATGCTCTAAATGGCTCTTTTCAGGAGAGTTTAGACAGGTTTGGCTTTATGTAGAGGAAATCTACAAGAAGTCATGTAGTAGTCACACAAGTTATTAACTCTCTGAGCTTCAAGCTAAGGAGAGAAAGCACTTACACTGAGATAGCCAGGTGGAAGGGGCTGCCTGACTGAAGGTGTACCCTTGGTGGACTCAGCCATGTTGCCACAATCCTGCATTCAGTATCGGAGGAATGTCCAGACCTCACGCTCTTCCTTTGTTCTGAAGTCCTCACTATTCCTGTTCTGCACAGGCTGAACCCAATGAAAAGCCAGAGGCAATGAAATCCATTAAGGAAATTCACATACAGTATTTCAAACTTCCAGGGTGAAAAGTAGGGTGGGGAAGGTTGGAGAATGGATCTGGAAGCGTAAACAAAAGGTATTCAACTCCTACTGTAGTCACTAATGTCTTTAATGTACTCTTTCAGTAGAGAACTCTTTACAAGTTTCTTGAAAGATTAAGACTAGTTTTATAGAACCTGAGATTCTCCCTGTATCCTCTTTACTTCTAGTTAACCAAATTCAACAATTCATTAAGTCCACAGCCAGATTTAGAATTATTGGTATGAATTAGAATCATTCAATTTCAGTTCCTTTATTTTTAAATTAAGTTAAAAATTGTACCTGAGTTGTGTTAGCTTAAATATTATACACACACACACACACACACATATATATATACATATATATGCTGCTCATTTCATCACTCATCTCACCCAATCCTGCCATCAACCTGTCATCATAGTGCTAATAGAACACAGTCTAATTGTAATAAATGGAAGTACCATTAAGAATTAAACAAATTAATCTATTATCAAGTATATCAAAGAAAAATGACCTTTGAATTAAATGCCCCTTCTCCGTCTATACAATTGCAATATGTAATTCAGCTAAGCTTATTTTGTCCAGTTAATAAGTTTTTGTGTCCCACTGTCAAATCCACATACAAATAGACATGTTCCTCGACTTATGGTGGTATAAAATACATTGTACATTAAAAATATCAGAAGTCAAAATTGCATATAATACTCCTAACCTACTGAACATTAGTGATGGGGCTCAGAAAACATTACCCTATAATGAAAGTCTCAGAAGCAAAAGTTCTTCTCTGACATTCCCTTGTCCTCCTGCCTCTCAGTCCTGATGCTAATCATAGAAATTAGAATCTTCTCCAAGACATAGCATAAAAGCTAGAACACTTTTCCTGAAAGTCCGCCATGAAACATGAAGTTATTCTCTGTAAAAACTAGTGATAAAGTAATTATCTGAAGTGCCTCATACGACCATGAAACCCCTAATTCCATTGAAGACCAAAACCCACACCAAAAAGGAAGGAATGCATGGTCGGAGAGATTAAGAAGAATCTAGATAGATCTTTCCCAGTTTTCCCACTCAGTCTGTTAGCATTGGATCATACTTTTTTGGTTTAATTATATTTCTACATGGCTTTTCATGCTTTGTTGATTTTAAGCATAAGAATACACAATTTCATACTGAAGTCATGTTTCACTTCTGCAATTATAAGAGGTGTTCAATGTGACTTGTGTTAATTTGTTCGTATCAGTATATATCGAGTATTGCAATTTTAATTCTCTTCTTTTTCTTCTTTTAAATACGTATGCAAATTTTTGCCCCTTCTCTATATTAAAATCATGTTGCATACCACTAGTATTACAAATTACTTGTCAGTTAAACAAATGAAATATTATTAAAGTAAAAAAAAGAATACATAATTTCCTTTGTATTTTTGAGTTTTAATTTTAAAGGCTCCTATGGATACACATTAAGATAAATAAGCTTTTCTCTTATCAGTCTACTTCATTGTGAGTTGATTTTTCATTAAACTATCTGAGGTTTAAGGGGAAGTTTTCTTTTTGCCCCCAAAATACCTTAGTCTGACACACCTTACATGAGCTCAGAACAGTTACATTAGCCTATAGTTGGGCAAAATAATCTAAGACAAAGCCTATTCTATAAAAAATGTTGAATATATCATATAATTTATTGAATATTATTCTGAAAAACAGAATGTTTGTATGAATATTCAAAGTATGGTTTCTACTGAATGTGCATCGCTTTCACACCGTTGTAAGCTTGAAAAATCTTAACATAAACCACATTAGGTAAAGAACTGTTTGCATTCTGTCTTACCCAGAAGTTACTGAATTTGTAGCTTGTTATCATTGAAATCAAGGCATGCATGACAATTTGGTATTGAGTAAAGGACATTGAATGGGGAATCTCAAATCCTGGATAAAGTATTAAATACCACCATGACCTCAGATCAACCACTCACAATTACAATTTGTCATTCATATAAATTCAGAAATCAAAAAATAGTCAATTTTTTCATAAAGAAATATTATTAAAATTTTATTCTTAACATACTTAACATAAATGTAATTATTTAAGGAAGGATACTTTTATGAAATGTACCTGTAAGAAGCTTGCCCCAATACACAAAGTGTAACAATATTATGATTTAGAGATTTTTTCCCCAAGTAATGGCAAAATTAGCAAGAATTAGGAGAGGACAAACATTTTTTGCAAGTAAAAAATAATATATTTTCATTTTCATGGTGTTTGTAATATGAGAATCAGTACATGTCATTTAAATATTACCAGAAATAAATATATAGAATTTCATCTTTTTCTGCAATACATTTTGATAGTTTAATATTTCATTTATTTCTACCGTGTTACATGCCAATTAGTACCTTATAAAGTTTGTCTGGAGATTTTTTTTTCCTTTGACTTTTTCATCTTGTTTTACAATTCATTTTTATCATCCAAATATTTGACATCTATAGTGCTGCAACTGTAATTTAAAAGGAATCCATTTGTGACAATAATAATCATAAATTTTTGTATTTGAATAGGATTTTATAACTTAAAAGCATTTCTATTTCCAATAAATGTTTTATCCTCATATCCATATAATGAAATATTTTTATGTATTGCAATATTTCCTTCTCCACAAGTAATTCTAATAAACCCAAGAGTCTCCAACATTCATTCCATTCAATTCTGTTTTTTTACAATTCTCATTTTTAAGAATTTATTTTCTACTACAGACTACTGTTTCAGGCTTTTAAAAATACATTTAAGTTCTTCAACATTTCTTCTTTCCCAGGAAAGCATTATCTTTAAGATTTCATCCCTTTTACCTGTTTTCCTTTTTATTAGATGTTAGAAGCTATTTTTTAAACTATCACCTACTGTCTTTTTTCCTATTTTTTCCATTGACTCAAAAACTTCTGTTATTTCAATTTAGAGACACAGTGTCCTCTAATCCCCATATGTATCTTGTGTATAGTTGATGAAGCTCTCATCTGAGATTTTAGTTGTTTTTAAAGATATTTGATAGCATAGTTATAGTTCTCATATTTTCTCTAGTAACTTTAAAATGGTTTCAGTATGCTCCTTCTTCAACCAATCAACACTAACTCTTAAGTACGTCTTTTCAATGATACTTAATTGGAAAATATTTTGCTATGGTTACCACTATATATAGAATATTTAACTTCTGTGATGCCATTTTTTTGATAATTGTGCTTTTCTTATAGCTAAATTATTTAGTTTTCTTGTTAAAAACCCTCTCATTACAATAGAAATCTCACTTCTTATATTTCAACATAAGCAATTTTTTATTTTTAGATATTTTTAAATTATTTTCCTCCATTTTTTCTTGTCACTCACTTGTTTCTAAAATCCTCATCAGCATTGCTGGTGAAGTTTGGTGAAAAATTTGAAAACAGCCTTTCTATTCATTTCCATAACCCCAATCTCTGGTAGGAATACAAGACCAAAATCTTGTACAAGGGTCTTCAACATAGAGAAATTCTCTAAATAAAGTCACCAGTCCAATGTTGTCCTGCAATCTTATAGACATGGATCACAAAATAACGTCTACTTTTCCACATCTGGAAAATGATTAAATATAAGTGAGGAAGTAGCCACAGGCCCTAGAAATTTGGTTTACATCTGCTGGAGCAGGTAGAAATGTAGAAAGGAAGTTATGGGTGAGAAATACATTAAAAAAATAAAGCAATCATTTCTGTGCATTTTTGGTTTTGGAGTAAGGTAAAAATACAATCTAATTTTGTACATGTAGAACCAATTATTTGAGTACTACTCATAGGATAATCCACAATTTTCTACTGATTTGTGATAATAACTTCATGCCACCTTTGTCATTATTCACATTGGGTATAAAGAAACACATATTCATAAGTTTCAGGTATCAAGGTGAGGGCATCTTGGGCAAGAAAGTGTTATTCTGTCAGTACTAATCCTATTCAATTTTGTACGCATTACTTTGTGCAACTGCTTTACAAATTAGTAAAAAACACAGGTGAATAAATGCGTAATCATACTGTACTTTGTAGTTATCTACATGATTACATTTACAGGTACTCTTTCTGTGTGTATGGATTTGAATTTTGTACTGTTGTAATTGTAGTCCAAAGAACTTTAATATTATTGTAAGGCAACCCAGCTTATAACAGACTCTCCCTGTTTTCACTTATCTTAAAAATATTATTTTGTCTTCATTTTTGTGGGTCTATCTGAGCTTGTCCTTTTTGGAGTTTGTTGAGCTTTCTGTCTGAGCTTTCTTTTCATGCACACTATTTTTTAATAAATTTGGGCAGTTTGGGGCTGCTATTTTTTTCAAATGTTTTTCTTCTTCTTTCTTTTTCTTCTGTCTTTTAACATTACAGTTAAATGTATTTTGGTATGCTCAATGGTGTCTCGATTTTCCATGAGAAATTTCTTTCTTTCTTTTCTTTCTCTGTTCTTTGACTTGCATATTCTATCAATTTATCTTTAAGTTTGCTTATTCTTTTTTTCTGTTAGTATAGATCTACTTGTAAGCATCCCTAGAGATTCCTTCTTAAAATTTCAATTACTATACTTTTCAGCTCTATAATTTCTTTTATTCTTTTTCATAATTTCTCTTTCTTTCTTGATAGTCTCTATTACATATGTCATATTTTTATTTTATTTTTTTAGTTTTGGTTTAGTTCTGTGAATCTATTTATAATGGCCATTTTGAAATATTTTTTGGTAAATTTGACATCTAGTGACTCTCCAAGATGGTTTCTGTGACTTGTCTCTTTCCAGTGCGTACGTTGTATTTCTTTGTTTCTCTGCATAGCTCATGATTTTCTCTTTGATATCGAACATTTCAGATAAAATATTTCAGCACGTAGTTACTGGGTCGCCCATTCCTCTGAGTTTTGTTATTGTTATTTTCTTTTTTTATTACTTTGGTGACTCCCTGAAGTATTGGGATGGCCTATCTCCCCTCTCACACTGCTAATCCTTGGATGTTGTTCCTCAAGAATGGACAGCTTTGGCTTGATACTTGTAGCTCAAGTTGCTAAGGCACCAGCCACATACACCAGAGCTGGCATGTTCAAATCCAGCCCAGCCCTGCCAAACAATGACAACTACAACCAAAAAATAGCTGGGCGTCGTGGTCAACTTTCCCAAGCTCTGTTGCAAAAGACGCTTAGTCTCCTCTGTCACCTTTGGGTTCTGGAGATGGTGGTTGGAAAAATGGCAAATTTCTTACTTAGTGGCACCCCTCCCACACTATAAGAGCTGAGAACTTACTAGAGGGTAGGCAGACTTTCAGCATACTTCTCCCAGCATTAAAACTTTGTTTAGTGAGCTGGGGCAAAGGTAATCAGGGCCTCGATATTTTCAGTGGTGCCATATCAAAGATAGATTCTCTGTGGAATGGAGTTATATTTATCCAAGACTTAATCTCAGCAATAAGTATCTGAGAGAATGAGGAGAAATGCTGATGCCGTATTTTTCATAGAAAGAAATCCTTCCACATGAGATGTAGGGAGATAGGAATTTAGTGTTTTTGGCTGCAGGAGTCCACAGTGGAATCTCTGCCTGAGAGGTGGAGAGGAAGCTTTATTCAGATAGTACAGACTCTCTTCTCTCTCAACATATGTTCACAGAATGTCATGAATAGGTGTTGCCTTGTTGTCTGTTTGCCCTTAAAGCCATTTTTATAGACTTTAAATCATTGCTTTTCTAGAGTTTATACCAGATTTCCTGGGGAGTCAGTCAGCAGAGGTCCTCAGACTGTTATGCAGAAGTTTACTCCATGAACACTACTACAGTAGTGTCCTCTCTCTCACACACACGTTTCTCTTTCTTTCGCCACACTTTTTTCTTTGCCTCTTTTTCTTTCTCTGTTTTTCTTAAATTTACATATAGAGTCCTTTTTATTGACTCTCTCTTTGTCCTTCCACAAAAAACAGGTATTACATGGGAGATTATAATATTTTCTGTATTTTCTCAATGTATCTCATTGAGCAAAGAGAAAAAGAAAAGAATGAATTTAAGCAGCAAAAGAGAGAGAGGAAGGAAGGGAGGAAGGAAGGAAGGAAAAGAGAGAGAAAAAAAAAGAAAGAAGAGGAAAAAAAGAAGACAAAATGTCGGTGGGAAACTTGTCTCAGGTTTGGACTAGAAGAATTTGTCTGCTATCTTCGTCCTCTCACTTGATAGTCTGCAGACACAAGTCCATGCTTGTGTTTGACTCATCCTCATTTTTACGGAAGTGGGAGACCTAGTCTATGCCCTAATTTCATAAAGCTTTTCTCATTCTATTTGTCCACTTTATGCAGAACATTTAATTTCTATTATCCAACAGAAGGAAATTGCTGGAATTTTTCTGCTACATTCTAGGCTCTGAGCCCAGCAGTCATGTAAATTCAGCTTCAAGTAATAATCAGTTTCTGTTCCATTAGAGTTATTTATCCAGCTTTTAGTTAAATGACATGTCTTTTGCTTGAATCATTTTTATATTTTTTGACATTCTATCTGTAAAAGAGAGGAAATTTTAACATATAAACTTAAAATAATTTTAAGAAAGAAGTTTTAATTACACCTTTTCTTCAATCTTATGTATAATCCAGTTTAACAAAAAAGAAGAAGAAACTATATGGCTTATGGCAAGCTTTATGTGCAGAAAAAACTAATGTGCCCTTTTCCTCTGTGAGGTTTTATGCCATCATTTTATTTCTTTTGTTTAAACAACTTTTCTTCTTTTCCCATAAATTCCCTTTACTATAGAGATTTCACTGATAACATTGATAGCATATTACTCACAACTTTCTCTAATCTACTGCAAATCCAATGTTTTTCATCTCTTCAGTTCTTTAACCCACCCTCCTTTTCTTACTCCCCCCACAAGTATCATTAAAATAACTACTCATTTATGTTTTCAAAATAATTGCATTGTCCATATTCAATCAAACTGTCATAATTATCCATTCTCTTCACATGTATAACTTTCTTCTCTAACCAAAAATCTATACATCAAATGTTTAGGGGTTGTTTTCCTCAATAACCTCTACACTTCCACTTCTCCAAAAATCAAGCATAGAGATATACTCAGTAAGAATTTATTTCAGACTTGGGAAGTGCCTGTGGCTCAGTGGGTACGGTGCCAGCCCCGTATACCGAGGGTGGTGGGATCGAACCTTGCCAAACTGGATCAAAAATGGCAGGGCATTGTAGTGGGCACCTGTAATCCTAGCTGCTCAGGATGCTGAGGCAAGAGAATCGCCTAAGCCTGGTAGTTGCAGGTTGCTGTGAGCTGGGATGCCAAGATACTCTACCAAAGGTTATAAAGCGAGAATCTGTCTCAAAAAAGAATTTATTTCAGACTTAAATGCCTATTATGTCTAGTGTTTCCATTATATTTCTAATGACATTTTCATAAAATGAAGATTGTTGCTGCTCATTTTTCTCTACTGAACAATATGACTTCTTGCCATAAAATATTTCTTCTCTAAAAAAGTATTCTCCATGGTTTGAAACTGGCTATTCACATATAGAAGACTGAAACTGGACCCACATCTCTCACCATTGACAAAAATTGATTCTCTCTGGATAAAGGACTTAAATTTAAGACACAAAACAATAAAAATTTTACAAGAAAGTGTGGGGAAAATGCTTGAAGATACTAACCTGAAAAGAAACTTTATGAGGAAGACCCCCTGGCAATTGCAGCAACACCAAAAATAAATAACTGGAATTTGATCAAGCTAAAAAGCTTTTTCACAGCTAAGGGTGTCACAAACAAAGCAAACAGACAGCCTTTACAATAGGGGAAGATTTTTGCCTGTTATGAATCTGACAAAGGTCTGATAACTAGCATCTACAGAGTACTCACATCAAACAATAAGAGCAAACAACCCCCTCTATAAGTGGGCAAGAGACTTTAACTTCTCTGAAGATGACAGACAAATGGCCAAAAAACACATGAAAAAATGCTCATCATCTTTAATCATTACAGAAATGCAAATCAAAATCACTCTGAGATATTACCTAAGTCCAGAAAATTAGGCCACATCACAAAATCCCAAAATACCAGATGCTGGAGTAGATGTGGAGAGAAGGATGTGGAGGTTGTACACTGCTAATGGGATTGCAAACTAATACAGTTTTTTTGGAAAGAAGTATGGAGAATCTTCTCAGAACTAAAAGCAGACTTTCTATTTGATCCTGAAATCCCAACCTACTGAGAAGAACAAAAATCATTTTACCACAAAGACATTTGCACCAGAATGTTTATTGTGGCTCAATTCAGAATTGCCAAGTCATGGAAGCAACCCAAATGCCCATCAACCCATGAATGGATCAACAAACTGTGGTATATGTTACAATGAAATACTATTTAGCCATTAAAAAAGATGGAGACTTTACTACTTTGGATGGAATTAAAGCACATTCTTCTTAATAAAGTATTTACAAGAGTGGAAAAATAAATAATCCAATGTACTCGATACTAACATGAAATCGATATATAAGGAATTTACATGCTCATATGAACAATAAAACATAAATATAGTCTAGTATGGGTGCAAGAAGGGGAAGGAAGAGAAAGGGGGGAGGGGTAGGATGATTGGCAGAAGGAAGGAGGAGGTGAGGTGGGATCTCCCCTAATGTGCACGCTGTGAGAGTGTAGAACACGGCCCTTGGGGGAGGGGCTGTTTTACACCTGGAATTTTACCCTGGAAGTGAAAATAATGTAATCTAAAAATTTGTACCCTCATATTAATTTGAAAAAAAAATATTCTTCACAGTTTGAATAAATTGGTCTAATACATAGCCATATATTTTATGATAACATTAACTTAAAGCTAAAATCTTCTTCACAGATTATTTTTAAATGTATATTTATTTTTGTTTTTAAAAACGTTTGCTTTTTAAAGCACTCTTATGTTCACAGCCAAACTGAGGAGATGATACAGAGATTTCCTATCTACCCTCTCCACCCACATGAACATAGCTTCTCTGATATTATAAACATTATAATTATTAACATTATTATACTATACTCCTTCAGAGTATACTTCTATTGCCTAAAAATTTTATTATTTTTTTAATGTTCCCTTAAATGCCATAAGATGGAGGGCATTATTAAAACTATTTAAAGATATGCAAATATGATGTACAAAAAATAAGTAACTTGCATAAAATTATAGAGATTAAATCAATTGTCAAGTCTTTGAACATTCCAATGCCAGATTCCACATCAACTGTATTTCTTAGATATTGTTAAGTATTTATATAGGCGTGCTTTTGTGTATTTATATTATTTTAATTCTTGATTACATTTTGCCTTATTGTGAAACTCTGTGTGGCATGCACATTTTATCCTCTTTGACTATGCAGTCAATGAGGGTGAAAATCCTGTATGCTTGATAGTTACTTTTTCCTCAGTGTCTACAAGAATGACCTGAAGTAGTTAGAGTCACTCCATACAAATTTATTTAGCTAAAGAGTCTTCTGCATTAAAGACATTTTAAGGCTACTGTTAATTAACAGCTTACCTATTTTCTTGTTTAGTTGTAGTTGTCTGCCTTTTTATTCAACTAGAAGAGACAGTAACTTCATCATTTTGCCTCTTTCTAATTTCCGTAATTATTAACTCCCTGCCCAAAACAGCCCAAAGTTTCAATTGATCAAAAATGTTTTCTAGTTTCCCCTAATTAAGGGTTGTTAGATAGGCAACTCTGAAGTAACTACTACTCAGTGATGGGCAAAGTGATACACAAGGGCTGATGTCTTTATCCTTCTAATTATTATATATTTTTATCTCAATAATAAGGAAAATTGTCTAACTACATTTCCTAATCTGCTTATCAATATTTCCACCCACCTGTCTAACTTCTCTGTCTAGTTAATCTCTTATTTACCTATGAATATTCTCAGATCTGCCATGTAGTTTATTGTCTACCTATCTATCTAGGTATAGGTATAACAAGGCATAAGTTTTGCTCAACCATAATAATATAAACAAAATGTAGTATTTATTTTCTTTCGATTAAGTTACAATGCCAGAGAACCTTCATTCCATTCATTTCGAAGTCCTCCTTAAAGATCTTGAGAGCATCTAAGAAGAATGTTGCAGTGGAGAAAATTTAGTTAGGCTTCTCTTTATCTTGTTTCAAACAGTTATATTGATAGTCTAACTATGTGATCCTATTATCATCCTAAACCTCGTACCTGTGATTATAGTGGGTGGCAGTTTTTGCTGAGACTTAAAGCCCTGGGGTTTGTGGTGAAGCTTCCGCAGGTGATGTATTCCTCTGTGCTCTCTTTTCCCTATAAAATTCTGCATGAGAAAAGAGCTTACTTTATTTAGTCCTCATAATATCTAGAAATTTTACAAAATTTGTGGATAAATCTAAATTCTTGCTACATACTTATTTTAAGGAAGTTTCTACATCCAGCAGTCCAACCATTTTTTCTATCACTGCTTCATCTGGAAAAAGTCTACCTAGTTTTTCTTTTCTTTTTTTTTTTTTTTTTTTGAGACAGAGTCCCATTATGTGACACTTGGTAGAGTGCTATGGTATCATAGCTCACAGCAACCTCAAACTCCTGGGCTTAAGTGATTCTCTCACCTAAGCCTCCCAGTGGCTGGGACTACAGGTGCCCAACACAATGCCTGGCTATGTTTTTGTTGCCGTTGGCTCCAGCCAGGTTCAAACCCTCCAGCCTCAGTGTATGTGGCTGGTACCATAACCACTGTGCTACAGGCACCAAGCCTCTACCTAGTTTTTCTTCAAAGGACTTACATAAATAGTGTGACTTCTCTTTCCTGAGAATAGTGATAAGAGTAAGTGAATGGGATGTCCAAACAAGTTAGTATTTTTTTTTTCTTGTGACTTCATCCCTTGTATGTATATACACTGGTCTATTATCAATATAACATTTTGGACTTATCAATAAAATTCATCAATAAAATTTTCAATATGTGGTATGTGTGTATTATGGTTTTAATGTGTCCCCCAAAGTTTATGTGCTGGAAACTTAGTCTATAAGGCAGTAGTGGTGACAGGTGAGACCTTTAAGAGGTCATCAGCTCATAAATAATAAGAGGTCATCACCTCATGAATAATATATATAGTATTATGGAAATTTTTTCGTGTAAAAGGATGAATTTGGTCCCATCCATCTCTGTCTCTTTTATCCATGTGATGCCTTCAATCATTTTATGACATAGCAAGAAGTCTCTCATCAGTGGCAACCCATTGATATTGAACTTCCCAGCCTCCAGAACCATGACCCCAATAAATGTATGTTTGTTGTAAATTATCCAGTCTGTTGTATTCTGTTATAGCAGCACAGAATGAACAAGATGTTGTGTGTGCATGTGTATGAATGAATGTGTGTGAGAGTGTTACCTCCAGCACTTTGGTGGAAAATAAGGTGGTCAGAAGACACCAGCCTATGTGGTAATTGAGCTCAAGAGAGTAAATGTATATCTAGAGTACTGGACCAAGGTGAAAAGAGATTGAGAATAAACAAAGTCAGGGAGGTGTTTATCTAAAAGTGGAGGAGGATGCCAACTGGTACTGTGGATAGGATGTTGGCTGCAGTTTCAGTGATACAGATCGCAATTTACAAAATAGTGACAGTAAAAATGGTGTGAAGTGAATTGTGTCTCCCCAACATTTATAAGTTAAAACCCTAACCTGTAATGTGACTGTGTTGGAGATAGAGCCTTCAAAGAAATAGACAATTAAGGTTACATGAAGGCGCTAAGGTGAGTTCTAGTCTGTCCTGTGAGAAGAGGCCACAGAGCTTCCTCTCCCTGCCCACAGATGAGAGGTTATGTAGGGACACAGCTGTTTGCCACCTTGTAAGAGAGACTTCACTAAGAAACTTGAGCTTGTACTTCCTACCTTCAGAACTGTGAGAAAATAAACAAGCTTAAACATGTTGAAACTACCCAACAGTGGTGTCCTGTTATGGCAGCTTAAACAGACTAATACACAAAGCTAACTGGAAACAGTACAATAAAGTGAGAGAGCTGCTCTCACCCTGGGGAAATGACTGAGTGCTCAACAGGTGAGCTTGGGGAGCCACCAGGGTCGGGCAAGGATGTGCACATTTGTTCACATCATTTGTTTATTATTTGTAAAAAAATAATTACAAGAAAATTGGCAAGTGAGATAATTACATCAGCTGGAGCTAGTGAAAAGAGAAAGAAATGGTAAGGCTTGTGGTTTTTAAATCAAATATCTAAGCTTTTTATGCGTGCATGTTATTATGCACATGTATTAACATTCCATTGCTACGTTACAAAGCATGACAAATCCAGAAGCTTAAAATAACACATATGGATTTTCTCACAGTTTCTGTAGGTCAGAGCTTCCTATTCTGTCTCTCACAAGGCTTAAATAGGGGTGTTGGCCAAAGCTGTGATCTCACCTGAGCTTATTTAGGTAGTTAGCAAAATTCAGTCCCTTACAGCTATAAAACTCTGTGGCAGCTTGATTTCCTTCAAGCTAATCAAAAGAAAAATCTTCATGTTTCTTTAAATATCTTTAAGGGATATCACTAAATTAAGTTGCATGTACCCAGATAATATTTCTTTTCAATAACCCCAAATTGACTGATTTGTCATCTTAACAACATGTGTGAAATTCCTCCTGCCATAAAATATAATATAACCATGAAATGCTATCCAGCAAATTCACAGGTTTCTGATTGCATTTAAGCGAAGGAGATATACTAGACATCTGTACCAAAGGCCGATCTAGAATTCTGCCGATCACACCACGATGCAGACACTCTCTGTGCTCTATTATATCCCTCAACAGTCACCATTATTCTAGTTCTTGCAGTTTCCTGCTTGAAGCATCTTTTCTGCCAGGGTCTGCCTCCAGGTTCACAGGTCCTAGGAGTTAGACCCTTTAGTTGCTGCTCTCAAAAAGTGAATGGGAGTAAAAAGTACAAATACTCCTCTGTGGCCCTCTCCTATCAATGATCAATGTTCCACACTGTCTCCCAGAAGTTCTTAAAGGTGTTGAACACTGGTTGTTCAGAGAGAACTTTACGTTATTCCCAGTATAGCCATATAAATTTCCTCTCCTTTTCTTTTCTTTCCTTTCCTTTCTTTTTCCTTCACTTTTCCTCTTCCCTTTTCTCCACTCCTCCCCTCCCTTCCCCTACCCTCTCCTCTCCTCCCACCCCCTCTTCTCTTCTTTGGAGAAAAAGTTCTTCTGTGTCCCCCAATTCAGATTCTAGAGGTGTATTCACAGCTCACTGCATACTGCAGCCTTGAACATCTGGGCTCAGTCATCCTCCTACCTCAGACTCCAGAGTAGCTAAAACTGCAGGCCCATGCCTCCACACCTCCTGTTTTTTTTGTTTGTTTGTTTGTTTTGGTAGAGTTGCTATGCTATCAGGGATGATTTTGAACCCATGGGCTCAAGTGATTCTCCCACCTTGGCCTCCCAAAGTGCCAGGGTTACAGGTTTGAGTCACTGCATCAGGTCTTTCTTTTTTTTCCTGGCTCATTTTCCAAGTCCTCTCAAGTACTTCTTGGAATCCCTATAACCACAAAAAACTACTTGCACTCAAAAATTCTTATTCAAAACCTACTTCTGGATATGATTCAACCTAATTCATTGAACAAATGTTATCATAAAGCTCTTTGACTATAAGGAGAAATAATGTATACATGTGACTGTATGGGTATATAGCAAACACTGTATTAAAATATATCTACACCTATACATCCTACATATTATATTTAATATGGTATATGCATGTTAAAATAATTACCATTTATTTAAACACATAACTATAAGACTATATAATTAAAATAAACATATTTCACAATTGATATTTAAATATATTTTAATATATCAGCATGTCAGAAGAAAATGTCATGATTGAAATATTGTTTCATTGCTTTTCCACATAATATAATGATGGACATAAGGAAAGACACATCACATGTTGTTTTCCAAATACCTATTGTCCCAAGTAATAGTACTATTTCGTTATATAAACATAAATAAGTATAAACTGATGCAATTAAAAACTTAAGCATTTGTAGGATTTGTGATTTTTCTAAAGCCATACTCTTCTTTGATGTGCCCTAAAGTTATGTGATATTTATTTATAATAGAACAGTTAATTTTATATAAAGTTTGGCTATCAGCATACAACTAATTATTAACATAAATGTCAAGCTGTTTATTGAAACTCTAAACAAAACTAATCTTCCTATCATAATAAATTAACATTACACAGTTCAAAATTTCAATAAGCAGAGTTTAATGGTATTAGACAGAATGCTGTTTCACACTTAAGCATTTTAATTTACGCATATGTTTCTACTACCAGCTTTATTTTGCACTCCTCATAGCTTAGAATTTCATTGACCTATGCACTGTGTAAAGTAAATAGTAAATATATCCCTAATGATTAAAGGTTATTATTGTGGTTTTAGATACATCAATTCATGTATTTCCCTATCACATATTTTTACCCTTATAAAAGCATGTATTTTTGTTAGTTTCTTAGCATCACTTGTAACCTAAGATAACGTTGTTCCCACTGATTATTGATTTTTTAAGGTTTCTTGTTTTATTTGTTTGTTTTGCTTTCTTTACTTGTTTATTAGAATGGAGTCTCACTCTGTTGTCCAGCCTAGGGTCTGCAATGCCTTCAGTCTAGCTCACAGCACTCTCAAACTCCTGGGCTCAAGCAATCCTCCTGCCTCAGCCTCATGAGTATCTGGGACTACAGGTGCCTGCCAGGATGCTTGGCTAATTTTTTTTTTTTTTAATATTCAGAAAAGACTGGGTCTTGCTCTTGCTCAAGCTGGTCTTGAACTCCTGAACTCAAACAATCCTCCTGCCTTGGTATCCCAGAGTGCTAGGATTATAAGCATGTGCCACTGCACCCAGCTTTCTACTGATTCTAAAACTGTTGTTGAACACCAATTATGAATGATATTTCTAATAATTAAAAAATTGCCCAGGCAGATATTATATGAAACAATCATAACATGTATTATTTAATTTTTAAATGTATTGTCATTAATCAATACTGAAATCTTTTTTACATATATTTATATGTACATATTTATCAACTCAGTTTGAATAAATACAAGAAAAAATACAATAATAATCATATAATTTGTCAAAACCATTTGAGTATCCCAAAAATGTACAACATAAAGAGTTATTTTTTTTTCAGTTATAGAAACAACACAGAAATCTGTAAGAGAAGATTTTGTTTTCTAGAATTAGGTTTGTGTATTACAGTATATAACATTTTCTAATATCTCTTAAAGAAGCAAGAAAAGAACAAAGGTCTCTCTCAGCTGAAAATATTTAATGTAAGAATATATTATTAGTTTGTTAGACTCTTTTCAGGTTCATCTAGGGAGAAAAAAAATCTAGACAAGAAAATCTTACATTTACTTCTTCAGAAATTAAAACAAATTAGTCTAAACCTATTAATAATTTCTATAGTCGGGGGAGTGCTGGAAGATGGTGGCGGAGACGGTCCCGTAGCCCATCTCTCCCGGGTCAGCAGGTGAGAGGGTGGGAGCTCTGGATCTTTCCCCGTGTGAACTAGTGGAGTGGACGGGCAGCTGGTGAGACACAGAGATCAGGAGGATTGGAGCATTTGAAATATAGTTCTTAACTGTGGAAACTGCTGCAGACCGTTTCCCCCTGCCCAGCGGAGGGGCAGCCGGCCCCTCCCATAGGGAGGACAGCAAGTCCCAACCCACAAGCTCTAATCGGAGAAAATTCCACTGAAGTGTGGAACTCAGAGTTTGACAATCAGAAAAGGGCACTGCTGGGAAGCATGGAGACCCGGGCAGCCCTGGCGTGAGCCAAGGGGTCCGGACTCTGCCGGACTAACACATTGGAATGTCCAAAATGGCGAGCACCTTTTCCCCAGAACAATGAGAGAGAGAAAGAATGGGTGACCAGCCAGCGTTACACTAGGCGGGGACCATAGTGAAGCCTTAGAGGGGCGGAAAAGACACTTTGAGCTGTGGAAGCTCTGGAAGTTGGCGAGGAGGGCCCCTGGGCACTTCAGCTGGAGAATAACTGAAGTTCAAGCTCCCACCAACAGC
>CAUYON010160401.1:0-10663 GCA_963573935.1 Arctocebus calabarensis
TTATTTTATTTTATTTTTGAGACAGAGCCTCAAGCTGTCACCCTGGATAGAGTGCGGTGGCATCACAGCTCACAGCAACCTCCAATTCCTGGGCTCAAGCGAGTCTCTTGCCTCCGCCTCCCAAGTAGCTGGGACTACAGGTGCCTGCCACAACGCCCGGCCATTTTTTGGTTGCAGCCGTCATTGGCGGGCCCGGGCTGGATTCGAACCCGCCAGCTCAGGTGTACGTGGCTGGCGCCTTAGCCCGTTGAGCCACAGGCGCCGAGCCTACTAGATGGACTTTTATGATGACAATTCCTCTATCGCGTGTACCTATCAAATTTTAACAATAAAAGCTGGATTTCTTCCCTCAATTTAAATATTCTTGAGATGAAAATAAAACCCATTCCTGTGCTCTTCCATCAAAAAACAATAATAATAATTTAACTGATTACCTTTAAAAATTTTCACAGAACACTAGTTGCAAATCACTGCTGTAGGGTCAGGGAAACTTCTGAGTTATCATGCCACCGATGAGGGTCACCGGGTGGACTGACTTTGGGGGGAAAAGATGCTTTTCCAGCAGCTTCCATATCTGAAATTATGTCCTCACCAACCCCTTAAATGTTTTTTTCATGATGCCAAGTCATGTTCATTCATGATTTCACTCCCTTCATAATTACTTTTGAGTATGTAGTTTTGCACATGCGTTCTAAACATTTCCCAAGTTGAAGAATATTCTTTGAAATAAAGGAATTGACAACCATCCTGGCATTTTGCACTTTGCAAAGGTGTTTTCACTTCCGTTTTCTCATTTGGCCCTTTTTTTTTTGAGACGGAGCCTCAAGCTGTCACCCTGGGTACAGTGCTGTGGCATCACAGCTCACAGCAACCTCCAATTCCTGGGCTCAAGCGAGTCTCCTGCCTCCGCCTCCCAAGTAGCTGGGACTACAGGCGCCCGCTGCAATGCCCGGCCGTTTTTTGGTTGCAGCCGTCATTGTTGTTTAGCGGGCTGGGCTGATTCGAACCCATCAGCTCAGGTGTACGTGGCTGGTACCTTAGCCCGTTGAGCCACAGGCACCAAGCTGACCCTTTTTTTTTTTTTTTTTTTTTTTGATACAGTGTCTCACTTTGTCACCCTGGGTAGAATGCCCTGGTGTCATAGCTCATAGCAACGTCAGTCTCCTCTTGGGCTCAAGCGATGCCCTTGCCTCAGCCTTTCTGGTAGTTGGTTCTCTCTCTTGCTCAGGCTGGTCTCAGGGGATCCATCCACCTCAGCCTCCCAGAGTGTTAGGATTACAGACGTGAGGCATTGTCAATTCGGCCCATTTTATAGGTGAGAAAACCAAAAGCACAGAGGGGAGGGATTTGCCCAAGTTCACACACTACTCCTAAGTCAGAGCCGAGACTAAGAATCCTATGAGCTTCTCAGCACGTGCTACTCTTCTGTACATAGTGTCCTGCCGGGCCCACCACTCCCAAAAGTAGGTTTATTTGACCATCATAAGAAGGAAGATGGCTCGGCGCTTGTAGCCCAGTGGCTAGGGCACCAGCCACATGGGAGGGCTGACCCAGCCTGGGCCTGCCAAACAACAATGGCAACTAAACAATAACAACAACAACAAAAATAAGAAGGATGACATGCGCAGACATTGTGACTTCTGAGCTGAGTGACAGCAGAATGGAGAAGTTCTGTTAAAATGGCTTTCGCTTAGATTGTGATGTCATTTCTGTTATCACATTGGTGGCTGCAGGGCTGAATTGTGCTCGGGCAACTTGATTAGGCTGGGAACTCCATTTCCTAGAAGCCCCGCCCTTGTATGATTCCAGTTAGAGCTGGCCAAAAGAGAAACTTGCGTTGGAACTGTAGGGAGGAAGGCGAACAACAGTCACTGCCCTTGGCAGGTTTCCCGTCAGATAGGGTGATGGACAGAAACAGAGGAGCCCCGGGGCCCTGCAGCGCCAGCTTATCCTGCTCTCCTCTGCCTGGCCCCCAGCTCACATTCCTACTGTTGGCTTTGTTCACCAACAGCTGCCTCAGGCCCACCACCAGGGGCCTGGCTGCCCCCGGCCGGGAGCTACCCAGAGGCCACAGCTTCCCATAAACCTCTCCAAGAACTCCCCCCTTTGCAGTGGCTGGATGTGCTTGGCTTCTGGAATTTTTCTGCAAGCTCTGATTTGTCCAACTTCACCAGCGCTTCCGGCAGCAGCTAGTAACTCTCTCTCTGTTCCTCTTACTCCTCCTTCCAGACATTCACTTCCCCAGCTCTTGCCACATCTGTAAAAGATTTTATTCCTAGAATACTCATAGTGGCTCAGCTTCCCTGGCTAAATTCTGATTGATACGGTACTTACAGATTTTGCTTTACTTTAAGTGAAAAATAGCACAAGAATTGTTCCAGATTGCAAGGCAGAATGCCACCTGATTTAGAATCTATATACCCCATATGCCTGATTTCTAGACTGAATGTGTGGGAACTGAGGTAAGGACACTATTAAATGAACAAGTACAGGATGAATAATATATGCCTTCCAAACAGACCAAATTGGGAAAAGAGATGAGAAAAGAATAACTGAAAAGATAGAAACTTCTTGATCTGGATGGAAAAAGGGAAGGAATTGGTAGTAAAGCCACTTTTTTTAGTCTTTGGAAATTTTCTTCTTCTTCTTCTGTTTTTTTTTTTTTTTTGAGACAGAGTCTCACTTTGTTGCCCTTGGTAGAATGTCGTGGCTTCACAGCTCACAGCAACCTCAAACTCTTGGGCTTAAGTGATTCTCTTGCCTCAGCCTCCCAAGTAGCTGGGACCACAGGTACCTGCCACAACACCCATCTGTATTTTAGCTCGTGCTGGCCTTGAACTTGTGAGCTCAGGCAATCCACGTGCCTCGGCCTCCTATAGTGCTAGGATTACAGACATGAGCCACCGTGCCCAACCTGTCTTTGGAAATTTTCAATTAAGTTTTACTATAATTCTTTAGGACACAGCCAAAGAAAATAATCAGACCTGTCTACTTAGAGTCTAAGTAACTATCCTCTATGACTTGGAAGAGAAGGGCATGTACCTAGGAAATCTAGTTCTTTTTTTTGAGACAGAGCCTCAAGCTTTCACCCTGGGTAGAGTGCTGTGGCATCACAGCTCACAGCAACCTCCAACTCCTGGGCTTTAAGTGATTCTCTTGCCTCAGCCACTCAAGTAGCTTGGACTACAGGTGCCCACCACAATGCCCGGCTATTTTTTGATTGTAGTTGTCGTTGTTTAGTAGGCCTGGGCTGGATTCGAACCTGCCAGCTCTGGTGTATATGGCTGGCGCCTTAGATACTTGAGCTACAGGCGCCAAGCCGGAAATCTAGTTCTTTAAATATAGAATATGCAATTACAGGCTCGGCACCTGTAGCCACATACACTGAGGCTGGCAGGTTCAAATCTGGCCTGGGCCAGCTAAAAAAAAACAACAATAACAACTGCAACCAAAAAAATAGCTGGGTGTTGTGGTGGGTGCCTGTAGTCCCAGCTACTCTGGAGACTGAGACAAGAGAATTGCTTAAGCCCAAGAGTTGGAGGTTGCTGTGAGCTGTGATTACACAGCACTCTACCAAATTCAACGTAGTGAGACTCTGTCTCAAAAAAAAAAATGCAATTACATGTGAACAGGGGCAAAGATAAGAAAACATAAAGCTTTAGTAGAGATGAGGGTCCATACCAGTGAGCTCTTGGTCAGGGTGGTCTCAAATGCCTGAGCTCAAGTGATTCTCCTGCCTTGGCTTCCCAGAGTGCTAGGATTATAGGCATGAACCACCAAGACTAGTGGGATACTTAGACATTTAAAAACCCTACAGAGCCAGGCACCGTGGCTCACACCTGAAATCCCAGGATTCTGGGAGGCCAAGGTGGGTGGATTGCTTGAGCTCAGGAGTTCAAGATCAGCTTGAGCAAGAACAAGACCCCATCTCTACTAAAAGTAAAAAAAAGTAGCTGGGGCGGCGCCTGTGGCTCATCAAGTAGGGCACTGGCCCCATATACCAAAGGTGGTGGGTTCAAACCCGGCCTCGGCTGAACTGCAAAAACAGAAAAATAGCGGGGCGTCATGGCGGGCGCCTGTAGTCCCAGCCACTCGGGAGGCTGAGGCAAGAGAATCGCCTAAGCCCAGGAGTTGGAGGTTGCTATGAGCTGTGTGACGCCAGGGCACTCTACCGAGGGCAATAAAGTGAGGCTCTGTCTCTACAAAAAAAAAAAGAAAAAAGAAAGAAAGAGAGCAACAAAAACAAACTGGGCATTGTGCTGGGTGCCTGTAATCCCAGCTATTTAGGAAGTTGAAGCAAGAGCATCTCTTGAGCCTAACAGTTTGAGGTTGCTGTGAGCTATGACACCATAGCACCCTACCCAGGGTGACAGAGTGAGATTCTGTCAAGAAAAAGAAAAAAGAAAGAAAGAAAAATCATACCTGCTTGTCTCTCTTATGTCCTCATGTAGTGAGCATTTTCACCTAGTATCTTTAAAATGTGCCCCCCTCAGGCTCGGTGCCTGTGGCTCAACGGGCTAAGGCGCCAGCCATGTATGCCTGAGCTGGCAGGTTCGAATCCAGCCCGGCCCACCAAACAACAATGACGGCTGCAACCTAAAAATGGCCGGGCGTAGTGGCGGGCGCCTGTAGTCCCAGCTACTTGGGAGGCGAAGGCAAGAGACTCGCTTGAGCCCAGGAATTGGAGGTTGCTGTGAGCTGTGAGGCCACAGCACTCTATCCAGGGTGACAGCTTGAGCTCTGTCTCAAAAAAAAAAAAAAGTGCCCCCCTCAATGGCTGATCACTTTTTCAAAAAAAAAAAAAAAAATGGCTATTTCCTTTCACTATTCTGAATTAATAAACCTGGCTCACAGGACAGTAAAATTTTTTTTTTTTGAGACAGAGCCTCAAGCTGTCACCCTGGGTAGAGTGCTGTGGCCTCACAGCTCACAGCAACCTCCAATTCCTGGGCTCAAGCGAGTCTCTTGCCTTCGCCTCCCAAGTAGCTGGGACTACAGGCACCCGCCACAACGCCCGGCCATTTTTTTTTTTGGTTGCAGCCGATATTGTTGTTTGGCGGGCCCGGGCTGGATTCGAACCCGCCAGCTCAGGTGTACGTGGCTGGCGCCTTAGCCTGTTGAGTCACAGGCGCCGAGCCAGGACAGTAAAATTTTATTTCCACCAAGCAAATACAGATCGCTTTGTCCTTGGCTACTGTTTAAATATGTTCTTTCTCTCATTTGTGATAGAGCATACACGGATTCCGTGGCACTAACGCTGACAGTGACCAAAGAGGGTGACATGCTGCCAAGCTAGTCCTCGGCAGTAGAGTCCTCCTCTGCCATTGGTCACAGGAGCACCCAGGAGAGCCACTGGGTAAGCCAGACAACCTCCAAGTCCTCCTCATAGAGACAAAGAAGAGAGTCGCCTCTCCACGCCTGGGACTACCATGAGATTCAAGGCGCCTCTCCACGCCTGGGATCACCATGGGATTCAAACTCTTGGGTCTGCATATGGGTTCACTTCCAATTTGCCGAGTTTGCCTGTGGAGTCCTTGTTCTCTACGACTGCCCTAACACATTTCTACAAACTTGGTAGCTCGAAACAAGAGAAATTTATTCTCTCACACTTCTGGAGCCTAGACGTCCAAACACGGTTCCCATAGGGCTATACTACTAGCTGCTAGGTTGCCAGCAATCCTTGGCATTCCTTGGCTTGTGTCAGCATCATTCCAGTCTCTGCCTCTGTCAGCACACCTCTGTTCTCTTCTGTGTCATATCTCTCTGTCTTTCTCTTATAAAGACACTTGTCTAGGTGTGGTAGCTCGTGCCTATAATCTCAGCACTTTGGGAGGTCAAGGCCGTAGGATCACTTGATGAGAAGAGTTTAAAATCAGCCTGGGCAATATAGTGAGACCCTTATCTCTAAAAAAAAAACTTTTTTGAAAATTAGCTGGGGCTCACTCCTGTAATGCTAGCACCCTGGGAGGCCAAGTTGGGTGGATTGCTTGAGCACATGAGATTGAGAACAGCCTGATCAAGAGCAAGACCCTGTCTCATACTGGGGAGGCTGAGGCAAGAGGATAACTTGACCCCAAGAGTTTGAGGTTGCTGTGAGCTATGACGCCTCAGCACTCTACCAAAGGTGACAAAGTGAGACTCCATCTTAAATAAATATTAGCTGGGCATGGTGGCATGTGCCTATAGTCCCAGCTACTCAGGAGGCTAAGCAGAGAGGACCGCTTAAGCCTGGGAGATGGAGGTTGCAGGGAGCCATGATCACACCACTACCCTCTGGTCTGGATGACAGAGCAAGACCTTGCTCAAAAAAAAAAGACACTTGTCAGTGGAATTTTGGGCTCGCTCAGATAATCCAGGGTGATCTCCTCATCTTGAAATCCTTAGTTTAATTACATTTGCAAAGGCCCCTTTGCCAAATAAGGTCACATTCATAGGTTTCAGGGCTAACACATTGACACATCCTTTGGGGACTGCCATTCAAGCCACTACACAGCCTGCTCTTGCTGCCGGCTAGAGTGCAGAGGTATTATCATGGCTCACTGCAACCTCGACCTCAAACTCTTGGGCTCAACCAATCACCCTGCCTCAACCTCCCAAGTTGCTGGGACTACAGGCACTCTCCACAACATGCCCAGCTAATTTTTTTCTTTTTCTTTTTTTTATGAGGCAGAGTCTCACTCTGTGCACTGGGTAGAATGCCATGGTGTCACAGCTCACAGCAACCTCAAACTCTTGGGCTCAAGTGATTCTCTTGCCTTAGCCTCCGAGTAGTTAGGACTACAGGCACCCGCCACAACACCCGGCTATATTTTGAGACAGGGTGTCACTCTTGCTCAGGCTGGTCTCCAACTCCTGGGTTCAAGCTGTCCTCACACCTCGGCTTCCCAGAGTGCTAGGATTACAGGTGTGAGCCACATGCTCAGCCTGCTGCTTTACCTGTCTGTCTTTATAGAGTTTTCAAACCTGTTGCCACACTGTTGTGTTCAGCAACATTGTCTATTGCCTTCAGAAATGATCCTTGACATCACAAAGGGTTGCATTGTGCTCAAGAATCCTAAGGCTGGGCACGGTGGCTCATGCCTGTAATCCTAACAAACACGGTGGGAGACTGAGGTGGGTAGACTGCCTGAGCTCAAAAGTTTGAGACCAGCCTGAGCAAGAGTGAGATCCCCGGCTCAGCGCCTGTGGCTCAGCGGGCTAAGGTGCCAGCCATGTACACCTGAGCTGGCGGGTTCAAATCCAGCCTGGGCCCGCCAAACAACAATGACGACTGCAAAAGTGGCCGAGTGTTGTGGCGGGCGCCTGTAGTCCCAGCTACTTGGGAGGCAGAGGCAAGAGACTCGCTTGAGCCCAGGAATTGGAGGTTGCTGTGAGCTGTGATGCCACAGGACTCTACCCAGGATGACAGCTTGAGGCTCTGTCTCAAAAAAAAAAAAAAAAAGAGTGAGATCCCCATCTCTACTAAAAATAGAAAAACTAGTTGGGCATAGTAGCATGTGCCTGTAGTCCCGGCTAATCACAGGGCTGAGGCAAGAGTATGGCTCAAGCCGAAGAGTCTGAGTTGCTGTGAGCTATGATGCCCTGGTACTCTACCCAGGACGACAGAGGGAGACTCTGTCTCAACAAGAAAAGAAAAAAAGGAATCCTATTAAAGTGGTGCATCCCAAGTTTCTTCTCTCTGCTCTCCAGTCTCCACATCTTTTCCTCTGTCCTCTTCCCCCTTCACAACTCTTGTCCTCCAGCCCCTACATCCTTTCTTCCTACCCAGAGCAACTTAGCCTCGCCCAGTTATGTATCCATCGCTCTCCTCCAACAAAGGAACCTCCAGCTTCCAGAAGACACTCTTTTGGTGATGAAAGGAAGTCTTTGACATGCTTTGGACCTTTTAGGGTTTTAAAAGCAATTTTGTTTTATTAAGGTGAAATTTACGTAACGGAAAACGAACCACCTGAAAGTATGAAATTCAGTGGCATTTAGAGCATTCACAATGTTGTACAGCCATGACCTCTATTTATCCAGATCCAAAATACAGAATCTCTCAAAAGTCACCGCTAAAGTTGCCATACATAAGGAAAACAGGAGATCGTAGCTAAATGCATCATTATTTACAAATATTCATCACAAAATTTGATCAAGTGTTTACAAAATATTCTCTACTTGTTGGCCACCTCTTTGTAAAATTTTGTAATGAATATTTTGTGAATATAAGTGTATTTATTTAAAATTGTCCATTTTTCCTATGTATGATGACTTCGGGTAATTTTTGGGACACTCTATATTTTATTTCTTTTTTTTTTAGAGACAGAGTCTCACTATGTTGCCCTTGATAGAATGCTGTTGCATCAAAGCTCACAGCAACCTCCAGCTCTTGGGCTCAGTCGATTCTCTTGCTTTAGCCTCCCGAGTAGCTGGGACTACAGGCTCCTGCCATAATGCCTGGCTATTTTTTGTTGCAATTTGGCTGGGGCCGGGTTCAAATCCAACACCCTTGGTATATGGGGTCGGCGCCCTACTCACTGAGCCACAGGTGCCGCCTGACACCCTGTATTTTCATCAACCCAAAAGAAAACCTCTACCCATGAAGCAGTGATTACCCATTCTCCCCTACCCTGTTTTCCTAAGCAACCACTAATTTATTTTCTGTCTCTATAGATTTGCCTATTCTAGGCATTTCATACAAATGGAATTGCGCGGTACAGGACTTGGTGCCTGACTTCTTTTACTCAGAATAATGTTTTCAAGGTTCATCCACGCTGCAGCATGTGTTAGTCTCTCATTCCTTTTTATGTCCCAACAGTGTTCCATTGTATGGCTACAGCATATTTTCCTTACCCATTCATCTGTTGATGGTTAGACTTCTTTTTGAGCATTCCTTATCGTGGAGTTTCGTTCATTCATTCCCCGCATATTTACTGAGAGATGACCGTGTGCAGGGCACGGTTCAAGGAGCTTGGTTTCAAGGAGGGTATGGACCTTTATACAACAGAACAAAAGTCCCTGCCCTCTGGTACAGGGGTCAGGTTATAAATAAGATAAATAACTCAAATATACAGTCTACTAAATAGAAGTGCTAAGCAGAAAAAACAAAGCAGGGAAGAAGGGTTGGCTAGTGACTGGAAGCAGCCACAAGAGGAACTTTCTAAGGGTCACTGGGCATTTTCTGTTTCTTGATCTACTGGCTACATAGGCATGCTCGGTTTGTAAAAATTCAGTGAGCTGTACACTTTCCTGTATGTATGTTACACTTCAATAAAAAAGTATTTTCGCCTATAATCCTAGCACTCTGGGAGGCCAAGGTGGGTGGATTGCCTGAGCTCACAGGTTGGAGATCAGCTTGAGCCAGGGTGAGACCTCGTCTCTAAAAATAGCCGGGTATCGTGGCGGGAACCTGTAGTCCCAGCTACTTGGGAGGCTGAGGCAAGAGAATTGCTTAATCCCAGGAGTTTGAGGTTGCTGTGAGCTGTGATGTCACTGCACTCTACTGGGGGTGACAAAGTGAGGCTCTGTCTCAAAAAAAAAAAGTATTTTTAAGCCAATATGTTTCCTCTCCTTTAAAAAGCGGCTTATTGCTAGTGCTGGAGTGTTGGTGCTGACTCTAACAAAAATGGGTTTCACATCCTCGGAGGTCCAGCTGAATTCCTGACCCTGTTTCTGAGTGGTTTGAGGATGTCACCAGAGTGCAGTGCTAGTTTCAGCACACTGCCGTTTGCTTACGTCCTTTGGGTTTCTGGATCACTCCAGCTCGCCCTTCCCAGCCATGACTGTCAGCAGTCACGGTTTACAATGACCATGGAGGGGATTTCAGCCTGTTAACTTATTTCTTTTAAAGCACATTCCTGCCATTATCTTGAGCCCAGTTTGGTTCTTTTTTTAACGCTGACCTTAACATAAACAAACATTTTATTTTTAGGGAGAGAATGGCTATGGAATCACAGGACTGCAGGAGGACAGCAGCCACAGAATGTAATCAAAAGCAATTATGTTCAGGAGGACGGGGCCACCCTTGGGTATCAATTAAAGAAAATGGTTGAGAGTTTCTCTCTCCTGATGTTGTGTATAGTTCAACTAAATCAAGAAGCAGTCTCTAGTAGGTGGTCAGTAACTGTTCAATTGAACTGATTTGGGGAAAAGCTGGATGAATAATAGAAATTGATCTTTAGCAAGGCCCACACTTCCCTCACATGTATAGCACTTCCGAGTTTATCCAGCCAAATTCTATGGGCACAGACACAAGATAACTTGATTTACCCACATTGTGATGAAGGACTCTTCGCTCATCATGTGAATTGATATTACAACTAAGATGAGTTTGGGATGTCAAGGTAACAATGCCGTACACTGATGACTGGACAACAGGGTGGAAGCATGTCCTCAAGAATGATATTTGAGGCTTGGCGCCTGTGGCTCAATGAGCTAAGGCACCAGCCATGTACACCTGAGCAGGCGGGGTCGAATCCAGCCAAACAACATTGCTGCCAAACAACCATGACAGCTGCAACCAAAAAATGGCCGGGCGTTATGGCAGGCGCCTGTGGTCCCAGTTACTTGGGAGGCGGAGGCAGGAGACTCGTTTGAGCCCAGGAATTGGAGGTTGCTGTGAGCTGTGATGCCACAGCACTCTATCCAGGGTGACAGCTTGAGGCTCTGTCTCAAAAAAAAAAAA
>CAUYON010160402.1:0-28977 GCA_963573935.1 Arctocebus calabarensis
CCTCAGGGGGTCCAGAAGTCTCATGCTGTCTCCCTGTGTCCCCAAAGGGATGTTTCTGGGCAGATCTCATCAGCCAGAGATGCCTGAAGTCTTCTCTCCCCAGTCTCACCGAGCCCAGTTGCAAGGAAGCTGTTACTCGGCCACCATCTTCGCTCCTCCACTCCTTACACTCATTTTCAATCTTTTTTTTTTTTTTTTTTTTTTTTGTAGAGACAGAGTCTCACTTTATTGCCCTCGGTAGAGTGCCGTGTCTTCACACAGCTCACAGCAACCTCCAACTCCTGGGCTTAGGCGATTCTCTTACCTCAGCCTCCCGAGTAGCTGGGACCACAGGTGCCCGTCACAATGCCCGGCTATTTTTTTCAGTAATACTCTTTTGTATTAATACAGATATTGCTTGCATTTCTGTTGTGTGACCAGAGACTCGAGGGGCTGCAGCTTTGCCTCAGGTGTAAGCTCGCTCTGCAATGTTAAGAAGGGGTGCAAGAAGCAGGCTACAAGCTCTATTGTGGCATGTAGCAAATTAACTTTATTTCTGACCACCTTATATACATTGGCAGTCACATGCACACTTAATCTATGATTTACAGCATTCAGCGTTATCTAACTTCCTGTATCTAACTCTACACCTTAGTGGCAGACATGAAGTCTGCAAACCAGCACAGTGCTCTTTTACCTTAACTCCTTGTAAATAAGCCTCAGCTTTTGTGTAAGAAATCTACATACAAATAAGAGAGACAGATCTACAGGGGAACTGCTTTCTGAAACTCCTCATACCCTCACCAGGTTAACCTTAAATGGGTTTATGACTTTGTTTCTCCACAGTGCTGAGATCTTTTGGCTTTTGACAAAATGTTTTACATTTTGGACCGTGTCTTGTCTCTAGGCAAGAAACTTTTCAGCTTCTAACTCCTTGGAAACAACTACTGCAAAAACTTCAAAGTATCTGTCTCGGATGACCAGAAAGCAGTCTTTGTGTTTGCCGTAGGGTAGCCCAAACCTATTGCTTTTTCTGTGAAGGCAAAAGCCAATTTAACCCTTAGTGGCTCACTCGAATGAGATGTACATGAGATATACATGTGGGGATTTTTAACCCCACACATTTCAGTCAAACTCATTTTATAATCCTGCTTGCACACATTCCACACCTAGTCTTATCTAAATGTAAAAAAAAAACCCACAAAACATTAGGAAAAAAATAAATCTTTTACAGCACAACATCAAGTAGATATGGTTCTTGATTTCAAAGAGTTTAACATCTCATGGTGAGACAAATACCTGATAATAATGTACCATGTTAATTGTTAAAACTAGTAATAGGTAATAAACCTATGAGCTCAGCAATATTCAGCCTTTTAAATGTGCTGACTAATTAAATCTTGCAGTCATCCTATGAAGTGGACATTGCGTGTACAATGTGTAACAGAGAAGATGTTGACAGCTCTTTTCTCATCAGGAGTTAAACCTGAGTGTTCATAGAGGAACTGAGCCTTGAAGTGAAACTTCATGGCTGAAATTTTAAAGGTCTATAAATGTGAAAGGCTTTCAAGGGAAGAAAAAAAGCTGAGAGATTTGAAATAGCATGGGTCAGGGAATGGCCAGTGTGCTAGATTTTAAATTGCTGGTTGGAGAATGGCAGCAGATAAAGCAAGCCTGCCAGGAACAGGAAAGTTAGATCATAAAGGACATTGTCACCACAGTGTAAGGAGTGTTCTTTGCATTATGTGACTTATGGGAAGACTTATATAATTTTGAGCAGGACAGTGAGCTGATTCCATTTGCTTGTTAGCACAGCTCTGATTGCACGGAGTGGAGGATGCATCCCCTGGGTACTGGGGAGAAGTGAGGAAGGCAGGAATCTTGACAGACAGTCAGGGATCTATTTCAATAGTCTAGTGAAATAGTGATGAGAATTATATCTGTGTGATAATACAGGCAGTGAAGAAAAGGATGAACATGTTACATTTTCATGGTACAATTGAGAGTACTTGGTGAGTAGAATGGGGCATGAGAGAAATTGAGAAATAGAGGATGGTGTCCAGAGGCTCCTTGTCAAGACTGTGATGGTGAGAGGAGAGGCCGGACGTCTGGGAAGATGGTGTGTTAATACAGTAGAGCGTTTGTAAGTTTGCCACCCAAGGGACTGTAACAAACTGGTCAACACATGGTGGTTGTCAAGGCCCGCTGTACTGATACCTACATGTGGCACATGTCCAGTCTATGAAAATAAGGCCAGTTGAAGGAGGTGGTCAGTACAGGAATGTGGTCAACTATTGAGGTTCTACTGTATTTGCATATGCTGTGTTTGATATATTCCTGGACTCCTAGTGGAGATATCTCAAAAGGCAGTTGCATATATGGGTCTGATGCTAGAAAGATATTTGGGCTAAATCTGCAGATTTGGCAATCTGTGATAAATAGGTGGAAATGAAACTTATGAGAGGGACTCAGTCAACTGAGAACAGATTAGATGAGAAGAAAAATAGGCCAAAAAGGATACCCAGGGATATTCTACATTTGGAAAAGTACTTCTGGAACCCAGAGTATAAGCAGGATCACAGATAGTGAGGTAGTCAGCAGGACACCAGTGATAGCTGCAATCCTAAGAGTGTATGCAACATCTAGGTAGAATTTATGGAAGTAGAGTAGTAAAAGACAAAAATGGAACCCAGCAGAAGAGGAAAAGAGGAATCATGGCTAGGAACTGCTTAACTGCTGTGAAAATTACCAAGGAAAATGGTGTCAGAGAACCCAGTGAAGGGGAAAGGCCCAGGAGTTAGCAATGTCAAAGGACATGGAGAGGGTGAGTGAGCTAACAACTGAAGCTTACCCTTTGGCAATTAAGAAAGTAATTGGTAACCTTTGTGAAAGTGATTTGTATTTGGTGGTGAGGGTAAAATGGAAAAAAAAGACGGGGTGTAGAAGGAAATGGGAGTTGAAGGCTATAGACAAACAAGTGAGACATAATGATTGTTGATTAAATAAATGACCTTCCAAGATCTTTTGAAACTAACTTCAGTGTGATGTTAGAAACACAATGAGGTTGTGACTTTTAAATGAAGTGATTTAGGAGTTAGAATGTAAAGTCAGAGAATTATTACAGGAGCCAGATAAAATGCAAATAGGCTACCAGTCATGAATATTAGGGCCAAAGAATCATTTTCATTTGGCTTATTCCTATGGAGTAGAAATTATGAAATATTCTGCAAGTGATTTAAAACTAAACAGGCGAGTTATTAGCTACATATGCCTGATTACACCTTTGATATCTTTATTTTCCAAGAATTGAATGAGTCTTTTGCTTTAAATTAGAACACACTTTGATTCATGGTTTACGAAGTGTCAATATATTGAGTAGAGACGTAGAATTGGCCCAATATAATCATTGATAGAATTGAGAAAAAACACTTAAATATTATTTAAGGCTGTCACAAATACATCAATGGCTTTTACCGAATGCTGAGATTTTAACAAAGCAATTCATATTGAATTATGGGGCCGATAAGACACTGTCTTGCGGCCTAGTCCAGCTTCCTTATCATATTCATTTCCCAGACATGCCTCAACATTTCCTTTGTACCACTTGTTTCATCCTTCCAGTGCCCAAAGGTTTTTAAAATAAAGAAGTGGGACTTATGTATAGCAACATATCAACAATAATAATGGGTTATGCAAGGTCATGTGCTGAGATCAGGTTTGTTTCCTCCTGCCTGTACCTCCGGCCCTGCTGTGGGTCACAAGGAGGTAATCGGGCCTCTGTGTGTAGCTGCTTTCTGGTGTCTTTAGGTATGTAGGATTTTTGTTTTATGAAGACATATACTTCTTCAAGGAATCATACTAGTGTACAGAATAAAAGTGGGAGAGTAGTACCTTTGGGATTAGAGGAAGTATCGTAGAAAGATGTGTGAATATCCTCCAAGACTGGGAAGGATAGGGAGGACCTTGTGTCCAACAAAGACCAAACCCATGACTGTGCTTTCGGGGGATCACAGAGGAGACGTCCTCCAGATGCTCCCAAGGATTCCAGATTCCCAGGTTTTGAAAAGGTTCAGGCCTATGTGCAGCAGGGGTCATGAGCAGTTTGGACAATGAGCTATAACCACTCTCAACCATGCACCAGAAGCCCTTCCTCAGGTATGCTAAAGACACTTATATTATTTTTTATTCCTAGAAGGGGCACCAGTGGCCCCCTGAATTCACAATTATATTTCTTCAGAGTCATATTTAAATAAAGTTAAATAATGTGAGATTTTTACACAATGCTTTTATGGTTGTAATATAATATCAGCTGTTATAAGTCTTTCATTTAAAAAAAATACTTTGAGTTTGAATCAATCTTGTTCTTTCTCCACTCTGGTAATTTGGCATTGTAGGCAACTAGCATCTTCTCTCCTCTAAGAGACCTAGTGTTGAAAGGTAGCTCTCCACAAGTTTCTTACATTTCTGCACACCCTGTGAGCAAAGGTACTGAGTACCCTTTGTATTAGACTATCGTTTCAAGGATGTTTGTATAGTAAATGGCCTTGGAAATAAAGATAATGTCTCTTTCTGGAGTGGAGAACAGACATGTTTGCTATTCATAAAATATTGTTTTTCTAATGTCAGAATTCCTCTCCTGTAACACAGACTACTGTACAATCATCCGTCTATGCTTAACCTCGTTGCCCCTGAAACTGTGGCAGGTTATCTTTTCAGTTTGCAGTGTAACATCTTAGATCCTTTAGAATTATTGACACTTTAAATTCAGCTGGGAAAGAAGAAACAAGTAGATAAATGAACATGGTGCAATGTAATGATGATTGTAGTAGCTAACATTTATACATATTGAGGACTTTCTATGGATCAACCATCATGCTAAAATTTACATTTAATGTCTTATTTTATCACTGTGACAATCAGTGTGGCAGGTGCTTTCATCATCCCTGAGTGAGAGCACAGAAAACTTTAGAGCAGCAGCTCTCAATCTGTGGGTCACGACCCACAGGAACTGTATTAAAGTGCAGCAGGCTTCTTACATGATTTGGCAATTATAAATTGAGCAGCAAAAAAAAAAAAAAATTATGCCCCACATATGCATAAATGTATTCATGATGTATGTGTATATGACTTCATAAAAGGGGGGGCTAAAAATGGCCATGGCATTAGGAAGGTTGAGAATCACTGCTTTAGAGCCAGAGTTCAATTATACTTGAATCAATAACTTATAAATGAAACCATGAGGGCTGTATACATAAACTACAAGAAACAAAGCAGTTCTCATAGAATTCCTTCAAACTGATAGAGTTCACTTTTCAAAATACAATGTGGCAGATCCAAATGAATGAAGTTTTTAATGTGTCCTGAATCTCACAGGCTGGGTAAAAAGAAGGCTGTGTGTGCAACTTGTCCTTAAAAGTTCTTACGTTACCGGCCACATTCCTTGGCACTGATTCATTAATCAGTCACTAACTTTTTTTTCTTCCCTTTTTAATTATGCTTGGTAAGTTTGGATCTAAGAAAATCCCAGATTTTAGGATCACAATTATTGCCCAGGGGAGACTAATTTATGTTTTTTTTTTTATTATTATTAAATCAGAGCTATGAACATTAATGCAATCATGGGGTACAATGTGCTGGTTTTATATTCAACTTTAAATGTTTTCATCAAACTGGTTAACATATCCTTCATGGCATTTTCTTAGTTATTGTGTCAAGACATTTATATTCTACACCTAGTAAATTTCACATGTACCCTTTTAAGATGCACCGTAGATGTGGGCCCACCACTTACCCTCCCTCCACTCATCCTCCCCCCTCCACCCCCCTCCCTCTCTCCTTCCCCCTTCTTCTTGGGCTAATCTTTGGAAAGATGTCTGGAGAACACTAAGAGATCTAAAAATAGACCTGCCATTCGATCCTACAATTCCTCTACTAGGTATTTTTTATAATAGAAAAATTACTTAGCACTGTGCTCTTCAGTTTCCTAATCAGTAAAACAGAGATGAAGAGACTCATAGGACTTATAAATTGTGAGCATTCACAAAATGATATATTGATGAAATCCAAGGAATCTTATTAATGAAAAAAGTGTATGAATGTATTTATTTTATAATACCTTTACGAAACAATACTTTATGACTTTATTAGTCTTTTATTACATAATTCAAATTTATTGATGACATTTGCCTTCCTCTACCACAGTGGTTCTAAACCTGTGGGTCGCAACCCACAGGAACTATATTAAAGGGCCACAGCATTAAGAAGGTTGAGAACCACTGCTCTAACACATTTATTGTTATACTTTACCAAAAATCACCGTAATATCTTGTATGTGTTAAGCTGGGCAAATATTTTTTCAGTATAGAGACAGACTTGCAGGCGGTATGTGTGACATATTTGGTAAGGTGACAATCCAGAAAACCTGGGCCTACCTGGAATATCTCTGATGGGCAGTGCGGTGACATTGAAATAGAAGGTGATGAAGGAGAAGAGGAGTCTTAAGAACTGTGAAGCCTATACAATAATGCACTGTGTAGTTTGCCAGTTTCAGAGATGCGGGTAGGTGATGGAGTATAAGGCTTTATTACTCACAGTACACCAAGCAGCATTAGCCTCAAACTCATGTAGGATCCTCTCACACCAGGTCCTAGGGGGTGAGACAGAGGGCTCAGGTAGAGTCGGGCACGCAGTGGGAGTACATCCCAGCTACAGATCCCTGAGCTAATGGAACTTGAGTCTGTTATACTGACAGTAAGCATGCCTATCCCTTATTCCCAAGGGAGATATTACATTATTAAGTGAAATAATAAGCAAATCTGTCCTCTACTCTTTCTGTCTCCCAGTGGTAATCACTAAATCTGAGTATCTGTAATGAAATGGTCTGAAACAAAGGGTCAGTTAGTACATCTACTTGCCATAATTGCACAAGGGCCAGAGACCCACCCATGTGGAGAACTGCCTTGCAACATCCCGATAAAAGGAAGCATCTTAAAGTGAAATCTTAGCTGCCTTCACAGTTAGGTCTTCGGCCAATCCAAACTATAGTGAAGAGATTCCAATACAGTAGAAGCTCTGTAAGTTGACCACCCAAGGGACTATAACAAACTGATCAACTTACGATGGTGTTGAACGCAAAGAAATTGGCCTACCGTACTAATATGTTCATGTGTTGCCTGTCCAGTCTATAAAAATGAGGTTAACTTAAGGAGGTTGTCAATTTAGGGAGGTGGTGAACAATGGAGGTTCTGTTGTATATAATTAGATTTTATCAATGTATAAAAATCCTATTCTTTTTATTATTATTTATTAAATCATAACTTTGTATATTGATACATTTATGGGGTTCAGTGTAGTGCTTTGAGACACAATGTGAAATTGAACTTAAATTGAACTAAGTAACACATCCATCACAATTATAGTCATTTCTTTTTTTTTTTTTAGTAGAGACAGAGTCTCACTTTATTGCCCTGGGTAGAGTGCCGTGGCATCACACAGCTCACAGCAACCTCCAACTCCTGGGTTTAGGCGATTCTCTTGCCTCAGCCTCCCGAGTGGCTGGGATTACAGGCGCCTGCCACAACGCCTGGCTATTTTTCTGGTTTTGCAGTTCAGCTGAGGCCAGGTTTGAACCTGCCATGTTCAGTATATGGGGCTGGCGCCCTACTCGATGAGCTACAGGTGCCACCCACAATTATAGTCATTTCTTAATAATTTTGAAATGAACCATTGCATCATGCTCTTTTTCCAACTTTCCCTAATACCATACATATACTCAAAAAAGAAATAAAACATGCAAAAAAGGGAAAGAATGAGATTCAGGTTAGGATGGCAAGGCATATATGACTTCAGAGAAAGGTAAATGATAAGACAGACATAGAGTATTTCAACATGGCCTTTGACATCTAGAATATTAGAATGCTTAATATGAATATCAGTGTGAGTTTTGTTTTTGACATATAAAATTTGCACATATTTAATTTATGAAACTCAGTGGTTCTGGGATAAGCATGCACTAGTGAAGCTACTGTGTATCACCACCATAAAGTCAATAAACATATCCATCCACACCCAAAGGTTCCTCCCACCCCTTTTTATTTATTTATGTATTTATTTGTGATAAGTACACTTGAGATCTATTCTCTTAGCAGATTTTAAATATATAATATCGTATTATTAGCTATAGGATCTGTGCTGTACAGTAGATCTCCAGGACTTATCTTGCATAACTGAAAATTAAATTGAGCATTTAAATAAGAATATAGTCCATACATCAGAGTAATTGTGTATATTGGGCCAAGAGATAATGGATAGGGTAAGTCTTCATTGTTTAAAACCTAACTCTAGTGTGTCTTTTAATATATATTATTAGCTTTACTTTTTGGGGTTCTGTCTTAAGTTGATCATTATGATTATGAAAATACAGATGCTGTAAGACTGATTTTATTTCCTGTATTGGAACAGGTTAGGCTCAGCCTTAATATTTGGGGGGCCCAGGATGGTGGTACAACTGGAGGCCTACCTACCTACCATATGTCTAAATATTTTATGATTCAGACTAATAAACTGTCAATTAAAGATGTTCCAGCTTCTGTCTTGACAAGTATACTTTCACAACAGTGAAAGATATGTTCAAAGCTCTACATTTTTAATGACAAAAAGCAAAATTTCAGGATTATTTACCTTTAAATATTATTGCCCAGTCTGGTATTCTGTTGCTAAGTTGCAAAAGAAATAAAATAAAGTTTACTTATATTAATTATGGTATAATTTTATATAACATTGATTTTTGTTCTTGTTTCATTTCAGCAGAATTAAAATTGTATTACTATATTAAGGATTTTCACATAACTTGTGTTTTGTTGAGAGTGGCTTTCTAAAATATTTTGAAATGTAATCATAATCAAATGTACAAACTATAAATGTTTTTCAAAACTCAAATGAACTAGTGTAGAAAATGTAAAATATTTTATGTATGTACATTTAAAAAGTTACTTCATCTCTATAATATTCTAAATTAGCTTATAAAATTAAAAGGTAATAAAATTATATTTAATGACTAAAATTTTAAATCAATTATATTTAAATAAAGCTGAAAATATTTGTTTTCAGATTAAATCTCATTAAATTTGTTTACAAAAAGAAATGGTTAACAATTGTACTATTCACTGGCTTTCTACTTGCCAAATAAACAGCATGTATCATTCTGTATACCAGACTATAAAAAGTCCTAAATAATATACAAATCTAAGAGTGCTATGAATTGTTTAATATTATGTATTTTTGGCTCTTATGCAACTGATGTGAATACTGTCATATTTTGTGTGGGACTCAGCACCACAATTTGAAATACGAAAAGAAGTTAAAAAAATAGATATTCAACACTGCTGTAAGAAATTACTTTTCCATGGAAGAATCTATTGCATTCATACTTTCTGTGGAAAAGGACGTGTTAATTAGTCTTCTTGGTGAAATAAATACTTCTCTTCAAATTTCCTTGTTTTTAGGAGAAGTATCTGTTTTGAACAACCTAACAGAGTTCTGAACATTTGCCTTTTGTTTTGAGGACACCATGTGAAGTATCTAGTCCCTAAAAAGTCTTAGTCATAAGAATGGATATTTAGGGATACAAGTTTAGCTGTGCCAGTGCTGGGCATCAGATCACAAATGAGCAGATGCAAATCTGCTATGAATACATTTATATTTTTTGTGTTGGTGATACGGGGCTCTTGGATGGGGGCCCACTTAACACTCTTAGGACAGAGGCCAACCTTCTAAAATAGGGAGAAATAGTGAATAGAAGTATTGCATTCAAAAATGCAATATTTCTAAACTTAAGAAAGCTTTGAGATTATCCTTGTGATAGCTCCTTAAAGTGGTCTAAACTATGTCCAGGTTGGTGATGTACTGCTTATAGGTAAATAAATGAGCCCCCATATATCTGCAACAAGAACAACAAACAGAAACAAATAGAGAAGGAAACTAACATATATACACAGTGAAACTCAGTCCTGACTGCAATGCAGACAACCAGATTGCCTTAAAGAGACATGGGGGCAAGCAGCATTAAACAAGGCAGAGATGAGCCCACTGGGAAGAAGTGAATGGAACTCTCAGATGTGTGGTAGTTAGATATGGTCGGCCTTTGACAGGTCCAGAGTTTCAAGCCAAGTAAGTGAGTCAAACAGGGAAGGAAAATGCATATAGCAGCATCAGTTAGGTAATGAAAAGTGACACGGTGTGATCTAAGTGAGTTACTAGGAATGGAGAAACAAAGATTCTTCCTTGTATATGTGAAAAATGTGCAGCCACCCAGCCTTCACGACACATTCCTGCCATGGCTGGGAGTATTATGTTAGCTCTCCTGGAGATGGAACAGAGCAAGGATGAGATGGACTTGATTCATGAAGGTCACAGTCTCCTTACTCATGTCAAATTGATCACTTTCAGTGTGATTTGTGCAGCCTCAAAGAAGGGACTTCTTCCTCTTTCACTTCCAGTTCTATTGCCAAAATTCTCAGTAAAGTCATTATAGTATGTCTTTTTTTTAAAGGTACATTTCAAAATGCAAATAATGTGTCCAAAGTGTAAAACATTGTCAATACCAGTTGGTACTATCATAGTTGTATGAAATAGGCTTTTTCTTTCTTTCTTTTTTTTTTTTTTTTTCCGCAAGGGAGAGTAGGGACTCTAATGAGAAAGAACTTCTCTGGTCATCTAGTGTAAAATCCTCTGGTGTGAGCTGGAGGGTAGGTAGGATGTGATGGAAAGTGGGGAGATCAGCAAATCAAGCGTGCCTGCCTAGGTGATCAGCCAGGAGACGTAGTATTGGTCTCCTTTCTCTTTTTTGAATGGGAGACTTAAGGTTTTGTTTGAGCATTGAGAGTAGCTTAACCTAACAGAAAAATTGCCTCTGTCTTTCTTTTGTTTGTATATTTAAATTTCTCGATATGTAAAAATAATTCATTGTGAGTTGTTAAACATGTTAAATGTTTGAGTTAAAAAGTTCCGATTTCCTTATTTGTGAAAACTAATGGTTTACTATTAGATGCATCAGGATTGATGCGTCTGGTGTGGATTTTATTAAATGAAATATTCCTCGTCATTTATTCTTCTTTATGTTGACACCAGTCTTTACGTGGAAGGTCTCTGCATCCCCTCTTACTGATACAAACTTATCCTTTTTATCATGTGTGTGTTCCATGAGAGGGAGGAGATCGTTGGCATCAACTAGTCTGATGATGCTTCTCTAAGCGTGGTCGAGGCCCTGCAGCATCCACAATCCCCGGGAACTTGTTAGGAACACATCTTTTCCACTCCATCCCAGACCTGCTGAATCAGACACTCTGGGGTGAGGCCTAGCAATTGTGTGAACCAATGAATTAGCCCAATTCTTATGTTTCCACATCAGGAAACAGGTTCAAAGCAAGATGATATGAATCCCCTGGTCTTTTGACTCCTACTCCAGTCCTTTTGTTTGCTTAATCGCTATGCTGAGCTTCATGTTAAGGGCATGATGGGAGGGGGACCTCCAACCCCCACCAGAGGTTCCAATAACCAAAAAGGCTGGACAACTGCTGCCACCTGTGCCATGGTGTCTCCTTCACTTTACACTTAGGACTAAATGTGGAACCCCCATTTCCTATGCCTAGATCAAGTTCTTGAGAATTTCCTGGGCCTCAATTCCATGAATGGACTGTATCCATTCATTGATACATTCATTCACCTTGCCCCCCCACGGAAGGGACTGTATTCATTCGATTCCTGGCCAAGGAACCCATACACCTATATGTACCCTGAGACTAAAGGCCTAAAGGAGTAGACCGGGAAAGACCGGGAGAGAAACGGAGAGAGCTTCTCTCTCCCTACTTGAATTCTCTCCCTCTACCAGGAGCTTTGGTGTTTTCTGTATTCTTTTCTGTAAATAAATTCTGTCTTACCACTGGGGGGTGGGGTGGGGGAATAATGTAATGAAGAATAATAAAATACATGTATTAAAAAAAATGTCACAAAGTATGGCTGTAGATTCCTACTGGACTTCCAGAGTGTGTTAGAGGATAAGTGATGAATATTAGTTCTACAGAACAGTCAAAGGCTATTGTACAATATTGGATGAAAAAAATGTTATTTTTACACAGAGGTTCATGAACTTTTCTGGTGAAGAATCTCTTTGAGAATCTTCCCAACAGAATGGAAACTTCTTCTCCTCCCCAAATGTATACACACATTTCAATATTTTCTTTAACCCAAATTAAAGGTTTCTGATCTAAGTGAAAGACAATAAATATGAGATTAATAGAAAAAAAAAAAGAACATGATGGTATGCCCCTTAGTGGGTTTCAGGACTTTCCAATCTTTATAGATGTTCTAAACTATCAGAGCCATTTAATAGTATAACAGGGCATTTTTCCCTGCCTATTAATCAGTTAGATTATATATTTTTATTTGAAAATTCAAAACCCTTTCTAGTAAAAGCTAACTAATTTATAAATTAAGGCAAACCTTTTTTCACAAAAATACTTGAACTTGAAAGAATAGCAGGTTACTGTGAGGCATCTAGAAATTATGACATGACGAAGGGGGACTTCAAAAATGACTCAGAAGAAAATGTCTGTCATTAATTGAAGAGAGAGTAGACAGACTTTAGAATATTCAAAAATGAAAGCAAATATGAAAGGATTTGTACAAATTGCTGGAAGAAAGGTATTTTTGAGCAACACTTTAAGGATAGCAGCCCAGAGTAACAAAGAACTTTATGAAGTGGTGATATTTGTTTTACTCCCAGAACGTAAGAAAAGCAGTGAAGTATGGATTACTCCCCAAACTTTAGAACCTTCTGAGGTAATGTATGGCAAATAGACATGTCAGCATTAAAACAGGTCTTCTGACTTACTCTTGAAGAAAAGAGGATGAATTTCATCTCCATACAGCTCATTTTGGTTATTTTTCCTGGTTCCCAGTGGGGAGCCACAGCCTATATTTGCAACTCAGCCCTTTTAGATTGAAGGAAATGAAGAACTGTCCTGGGCAGCTCCCCACCTGTGGTGCTGGCAATCTAAAGCCACTGGTTTGTATATCAGCTCATGGTTCTAATTAGTTTTCTTTTTTTTATCTGCCACTCACATTTTCCCTTTTCTGATATATATTCATATATATAAAAAATCATAAAGCAAATCCAAAGATGTATCTATGCACCTTATTTTCTCCCCCATCAGGCATTCTTTCAATTACAAACACCGCACCTCCCCCTGTAATATTGACCTACTATTGGTTTGACCTCTGCAGATCAATCATTGGGCTTCTTCATACAGTTTGAGAGTTTTTCTCCTAAAAAACTATCCTTGCCTTCTTTTCCAGAAAGGCCTGTAGAAATAAGCAGAAGTTTAAGCCCCTATGTTTACTATGCATAACAAAGATTTGGAGACATTAGTTCAGCTGATTCTTTAGAACAAATAATGAAGCTTAGAGAGGACAGAAAAAGAGCTATTACTAGCTTTTAATTTTTTTTCATAAAATTATTTAGCATCACTGAACTGAAAGGAGCCTCAAATTCACAGTCTTAATGTCACATTAGCATATTCTTTTCATTCTATAAACTATATTTAATTTATTTTTCCACAGGGTTATGGTAGTGATCATTATGAAAACGTATTTTATTTCATATGTCATTAAAAAGGCAACATCTTAGCCACAGATGTCGGTCAGTAGTCACGGTAATCACTTATTGGGTGGAGTGGCATAATAAGGCCAGTTTTGCTTAGAAGGGAAAAAGTTCAGGGATGTGAAACTGAGTAGAAAGGAGAAGTAATCACATGAATATGAAAAGCCCAGTGATTGATACCTTTTTTTTTTTTTTCAGTTGTTACACAGGATTCTTTCCTATGGAACTGCACTTCCAAACGTAGATTACACTCTGACATCTGTCAACATTTCAGATCTTGCTAAATGCCATGACATAACATTGTCAAATAAAATCCAAGAGGGAAAAGAGAGAACTCTTTAAGATGTGGAGTGTGGCAATTGAATCCAAATTTGGAAAGAAAATGTATTTTCATAACGAGATTTTATTGTGGTCTGGAAATTTAGAAAACAGAATTGCTGGGAAACTTGAGTGTTACATTAGAGAAAAAAGAAGGCTGTGCATCTCTCACACTTGCTATGTGCCATACTGGAGCTAAATACTAACGATAAAATGATCCTTTCTCTTTTAGAGCTTGTAATGAGTCAGCCATAGGTTTCCTCTATTGACTGCCCTGAAGTATAAAATCTGCAGCCCTTATCTCGTTTCTAAACCCCAGGAAAGTGTCTTCCCCTGTGTTTAGACATGTGCACTACCACACTGAATTCTGACTATTTCTCCAAAGAGAAATTAACTCTCTCTTCTGATCCTCATTTACTATTGATATTACTTCTACCACTGAACATTTCAGTCATATGTCTCCTAAACTGAGAAAGACAGAAATGAAAAAGACCAGCTCTAATAGTCTTGACAGTGGCTTCTATCTTTGGAAGACCAACTGGGATCTTGTAGAGTTTAGGGGAGCCAGCCAGCAGCAGATCACTTCCACCTGCAGAAAGGGGCAATGGACAGGAAGGATGGTAAAGAAGGAAGAGCTGTGCTCTAGGAAGGCATGTTGATGGGCAGGAGCATAGGAGGACTGCTGCATAATCTGTACATTTTCTAATAACTTGCCTGCTGAAAGAAAATTGCAGTGTGGTACATGATTGTTTGGGGGACTTAGCAGATGGGTGCTATCTATTGTTTGGTTGCAAAGTAATGTTGACCATCAGTGGTCAGTTATCTGGTCAGATAGGCCCAGATCATGTAGGACCCACGGAAAGTGGTCATGGAGATGTGCTTAAAAGAACTGGTAGTTAGAACTTTAAAAGATATTCAGTCGTTCCTTCTAGATTAATATATTAAGGCAACTATGAAGACATTTTAACTCATCATGATGTGAATCCAGATTGTGCTTTTTATCACCTAAACAAAGGTAATAGTGAATAGTTTATGTGCTGATTAAAAGCTCTTTAGAGAAATTGTATACGGCTTGAGAATGGTTTAGCTAAATTTTAATTAATAGAGAAGGTGAATTGCTCTCAAAAAGGATGAGAGAGTGGACTGGATACTTCTCACCTCATAGTCTTCAGCCATTGTGGTGGTGAACAGCTCCTCACAGATGTACCCTAATACAGTGGGCTCAGCCACAGCCAATTTCTTCTGTTTTCTGTCTCAGGGGACATTTTTTCCATGGACTATTGGAACTCTTGGGGGAAATCATCTGGAACCCTCCAAGTTGTGTATAAACCTTGAATTGCAGTTCACTGATGTCCATTGATAAATCAAGGCGTTAGAGCCAATGGGTGCCACATTTTTCCTGCCATTGGCAGATAGCGTGGATGTGCTTTGCTCATGTCTCTGCAAAGACTCCCAGCATTTAAGGTCTCACGGACTCACTCTGCTGATTCTCTTGCTTCTTGAATAAAAAATTGAGGTGGATACTGTTCACAGTGATGCAACACTCAAATTAGTTCTCTAATCCATGGAGTAAAAGCCAATATGATAGGAAATAACAAGAAGCCTCTGACTTCTCTTCTGAGGGCAAGATAAATCAGAACTAATGCTACATCCCAGGAGGAATTGCATTTATTACCACCAGTAATGACCTACAGCACGTAGAGGCTGTGATCCTCATTTGTATTACCATTTATTTTACTTGTCCCACTCCTGAAACAATCACAGTGATCATGGCAAAGCTACCACTCCAGCCGCGTGACCCCATAGATGTGACAGTGCCAGAAAGTGCGTGACAGGATGCTGTGGGGGCTTGTTGACGGCCCCAAGAGAATTGTAGTGCAGACTCCTACAGTTCTGCCTGCCATAGCTAGAAATATTCCTAAGCCAAGAAAATTGTGAAAGTGCAAGAAAAAGAGAAGGAAACGACGTGTAGTAGCAAGGGCCAAGGCATTGCTACCAGGGAGGGAAAACAATGAAGAAAGGAAAAGAAAATGAAATCCAAGTCACTGAAGGGCAGAGGCTTAAATTTCTCCTTCTCATAGTTGTTATATCTGTTAACAGATTATAATAAGATAATCTATGTGAAGAACTAAATTTGTGCTCAATAAATACTAGCTTTTATTATTCTTAACATCAATGAAGACCTAGATTAAGTGTCCTTTATAGTAACTGTTAGTAAATACTGGAATGAGTTCAGTTTTAAACAGTCACATTCAGCAGCAAGAATTGTAGTGCTCACTGGAGGAAATTGTCACATATAGTCTCAGGGACAGAAAGCTTCCAGGTAGGAATGGATAATGTTTTAAATATGAATAATTGTAACACCAGTCCTACCTTCACACAGTGTGTGTTTCTTTATTGGAACTATGGGTACTAATTATTCCAAGAACATTGTGATGTTACCAAATGGGTAATGTTGTCAGGTAATTGACTGATTTTGGTCCATCCTGATATTTTTTACTATTGCTTATTTTATGACCCTTCCTGGAGCCTGGATGAGACTCGTTTTCTTAGGCCCGGTAACCCCAAGGGTCACAGACTGACTGATCTTCCATCCCACATTGTTTCACTTAAGCAGCAGAGTTATGGCCTGTTTCTATGCTAGGAAGGTCTCTGAAAGAAATGATAATGAAGGCTTTCATTGTAGAGGAATTGTGGATATACAGGATGAACTAAGGAGACAGAAATGACGATGGGGACAGAGACTTGGAACATTGATAACCATTTGTCATTAGCATGGAATGCAAGGTGACAGTATGTTCACTGCTCTCATAAAATGTCTGGGTTTCATGCCTTCTCACGTGTTACTTTTTATGACTTGTCAGTTCCGGTGACAGAAAATGCTTTTCACATTACTTGGGTCTGTATTATCTTTTATTTTCACTTTCTGCTCTTAATGTACAAGAAAAAGAAAGCAGAATTATGTTTTAACAGCAGTTAGATGAAATGACATAATGGCTTTGAAACATTTTGGAAAGTTAACAGCTATATATTTAAGATCTATATAAATTTAATATTTCATATAATGATAAAATGCATGATTTTTGATAATAGTGTTATTAGATTGATATTTATTTGTGCCATCTTTTCATGGAAAATTTTTGCAATGTATATTGTTAACATGATTTTCAGAGAATTAAGTCTCTATTGAATTCTGTGAAGTCTTCACATAGTCCATTTTATATTTTTTTCTTTGTTTATATACTTTTTTGGCGATCTTGAAAAAAATATGCTTAATGAAGAGCTTAAACTATGACATACATAGTTGATTAGTATTCATTTGATCCAGTAAATTTAAACACCAGACAGTTTGGTTATAAGCATGTGTCTAATTTATTTTATTTTTTATTTTTAATCATAGTTGTGTACATTAATGCAATCATGGAGTACATGATTATAAAACAATTAGAAATATTTTCATCTAAGTTTTATGGAAAATTTACATGCAAAAGAAAATCCTTTAGTAGGCTAATTTAAAAAAAACTTATTCCCTAGGAATAGTTTATTGAGTAGGAAAATGGCTAAATAATTATTATTAGATTGACACAAATTTTTCTTAAAAGTCTAGATAAAGATGAAGACCACATTCTCAAACTAGATCTTCATTGCATTATAGTTCATCAGAAATTTGTTTAAAAACATAATTAGAAATGTTTATTTTTCCCCAAAAGGTAGTTAAAAATTCCAGTCTCAGTAATGTTCTTAGGTATGGGAAAACCTACTGATTATTTTTTTGAGTATTTTTGATATATGTGTTCTATTTATCATACAGTGACTGTTCAGTTATTAGAGAAACCATTTTTATATATTGCCATTTTTTTAATCCTAAAAAAGGTATTTGCCTTTTAATATTTACTGAACTACTCAGAAAAAATCTTCCAGGTAAGGAAAAACACTGTTGATTTTGTTCTGTTCTGATCTGAATCACAGTTACAAAGTCACATTTTATTGTGTTTGTATCCTGATTGTTTTCTTAAGCAAAGTGAACATAATTAATGCAGTAAAAATAAATAAGGCAAAATCTATAGTTCTCATATGGAATATTTGAATTTTTTCTTCAGCAGTTGCCAACTGCTTTAGGTGATTCAAGAAGGAAGCAAATCTTGAGTTTAAGTGTGTTGGGGGGAATGAATGGATTTTTTTTTTTTTCTGTAAGATGTAGTCTCATTCTGTTGTCCAGGCTGGAGTGCCAGGGCCTCAGCATAGCTCACAATAACCTCAGACTCCTGTGTTCAATGATCCTCTTGCCTCAGTCTTTGAAGTAGCTATGACTTCAGGTGCCCGCCTCAATGCCCAGCTAATTTTTCTATTTTAGTAGGTATGGGATTTCTCTCTCTTGCTAATGCTGGTCTTTAACTTCTGAGCTCAAGGGATCTTCATGCTTCTGAGAGTTGCTAGGATTATAGCCACGAGCTCCCTGCCAACCAATCAATGGACTTTATAGGTTGACTTACTCATGTTATGAAGTGTTAGATTATTCTAAGGATTGTAACCAACTATTTTTCTATATATTTAAAGAATAATATAAGAAAACATGTATACATTAAGATGTATATTAAAAAGATATTGTTGTTTGTAAAAGTTTCAGATAATGGATTCGAGAAAAACTTTGAAAAGGTTAAAAAAAAGAAAATGTAAGTTATAGCGTTTTTTAGATGTTGGGGAGAGAATCATTTTTAAAGCTGATTTAAGAAAATGCTACAAATTTCTCCAAAGTCTTAGTTCTCAGCAGTGCAAGTGTCAGGAAAACAATCAAGGAGAAATGAACCCCTTGAAGAGTCTTAAGAAGAGTGAGAATAAGCTGGACGATATGGGGAAGGGAGCAGGACCTCCACGACCAAAGAGACTGGTTGTATATGGGAAGTCTTGTGACTTGGTAGTGGAAAAAGACCCAAACTCTGTAAAAATAATTTAAACAGGTTTATTCTGAGCCACATATGAATGATCGACCAGAAGCACATGCCTCAGGAGGCCCTGAGACCTTGTCTTGCTTGTATAGCTTTAGGTATGTTAATGATTTAGCAGCTCTCTGTTACATTGGAAATCTCCAAAAAGGGACAGGGCATGAGCAGCCACATTTGACCTCTTTCTCATGGCTAGCAACTCAGATTTAGGGAATTTTTGAGGTCCTCATGGCCAAAAGGGGGTCCATTCAGTTTGCTAGGGGGACTTAAGATTTTATTTTATAGGAGTTCAGAGGCTTAAGAAGCTGAAGGGTTAAGTTGTAGTTGGGAAGAATGCTGTTCTGTTGGATGATTGTAGAGAATGAGTTCTCTACCCCACCAAGTAGGGGTTGAGTATGCCGTATCCAAAATGCTTGGAACCAGAGATGTTTTAAATTTTGGATTTTTTTCAAATTTTAGAATATTTGCTTATACATGATGAGATATCTTAGCCATGGGACTGAAGTGGAAACATCTAATTAGTTACTGTTTATATGCATCTTATACACATAGCTGAAGGTAATTTTGTACATGAAACAAAGTCTCAGCTGTGTTTTGAGTGTAGCCTGTCCTATGAGGTCAGGTGCTGAATTTTCCACTTGTGGCATTAGGTTGGTACTCAGAGAGTTTCAGGCTTTGGATCATTTTAGATTTTTGGATTAAGGATGATCAAACTGTTTTATGCTTGAAAAATAATAATAGCAGATTTAGTGAATTCATTTTCTCAAAAGATTAATTGTGGCTACAACTTCTGTTTTCCTGAGTTCTGTATTTTTCTAAAACTAAAGCATACTCAGAAGTAATAAGCTGGTAAGAAAAGAAGGAATCGTGATTTTCAAAGAACAGTAAGTTAAAGCTTATCATTTGAACATGTGTTTTCCATGTAAGTTTTCCGTGTGGTGCCAACATAAGTTCTGTTTCCTGTTTCTCTCAAACCCCTCCGTTAGTTACACAGTTCCCAGTATTGCTGTACACAGATGCGGATGACAAATTGCTGTAGTTAACTCTGATTCATTAAGGCCACTCAGAAGTACCCATGGGAGGTTTATTCTTTTAATAAAGTAAACATTTTTGTTACTGAAAAGCTTGTAGAAGTGATTTGCATTCCAGATAGATGACTTTGGAGGCAAGTTAGAGGCTGTTTTGGAGGGGATGGGTGCCTATGTTCAGAGGGCCTGTCTAAGTAGGTAGCCAAGGGAAGAATTGGTTGCTATGATTTTATCAGTTAAAACAGAAGACAAAGTTATCTGTTAAAAGAGAAAGGATGAGGATGGAGGTGATGGCTTGGAATAGTTACTGGGAAGATTGAGAGAGGTGACTGCGCCCCCTATAATTCCTGCCCTACCCTGTACCTTCCTACCATGACTGTGACTTCCCTGCCACCCTGAGCACTAGGAGCACGCTGCTGCCTGCAGCTTTGCTTCCTCCCTGAGCTAGTGCTTAGCTAATGGTCTCCCAGAGGGGGCTCCTCTGTACAGCCCACAACTTCCTCCTGCTTGAGAGTTACCAAGTCGCTGGAATAAACCTCTTCTTAAGCGTACACAATCTTTTCCTTTAATATCTCCCACATAATACATGTTCTATAAAAGTCTGAGTCAAGCTAAATACCGAGTCCCCTTCTCATCTATATCTTAGTTCTGAGCAGGTGCTGTGACCAACCAACCATTGTCCTGCAGCCAAACTCCTTACCTGAGACTTGGTCCCTCTAACTCTCTGTTTCTCTTTAATCCCAAACAGACTGTTAGAGTAGCTTCCCTTTGTCCTCTCCCCTCTCTCCAGCCCTCTTGACTCCTCCCCTCCCGGGCACCTTCTTTCACAATCATTCCAATAAAAGTCCTTTCACTTTGATCCTCTAAGGACTCATTGTTATACAAGTATTTCTTGGTTTGTTGATCTATTGTTAGACTTGGGATTCTTTCCCTTCAGTGTTTCCTCCTTTTCCATTTATAGATCCATGATTTTTATTCTCCAATGTCCCTACCCTGTTCCCCAAAACACAACACACTAGGCCCTTCTTTACTTCTTCCCTGGATTTTACTCATATAACATTTAAAAATGATGTTCACAGAGGGTTAAAATCAAGCTGATTGGCCTTTTGTCATAATCTGCACTTTTGCCTATTAAAAACGTATTTTTTCATCTTAATTTCAAGCATTTTTTTCTGCTTAGAAATCATTTAAATTGTTCCTAGTAACTGAGAACAAGCGCTGCTAAATTACACTTGACTGAGTGCACTGTTAATTCTTCTAGACTTACAGAACTTATTAGAATTTATTCAGTGTTCAAACAGTATATTAGCTCTTTGAAAATTATTAAAGTTTCTTTTCAAAAAATGAATTAAACTGTTACATTGAGCAAGTAGCAGTTACATTTCACATTTGAAGAAAAGTGCTGATGTATTTAGAGTATTTTATTGAAGTTACAGCTATCTCATGTGGCTTTAAAAAGCACAATGCTATTATGTGAATTGTAAATACTAAGATATTGTTCTGAGTGAAAAAAGCTAAGAATGTTAGTAGGAAATTATACTTTTCTAGTATGATAACTAGATTTCCTGTTATTTTACATTTATGAGACTTCTTACTTTAGTACTGAGAGATTCTAAGTGATATAACTTAAACTTGCAAAACAGCATTACTTTTCAGATTTTCAAGTAGCTGATTGCTACCATCATCTTTAAGGATTCCACATGACTTCTGATATCAAATCTGCTTTAAAAAAATTACTTTTTACATGACACGTCACTTGCAGAACACAATGTTTATAACTGAAATGCTGATGGGTATAATTTAAAGTATTTCAGGACCCTTTCTCTACAGTGGCTGTGTCTCCAAATTCTTGCTATGGCTGACAATGCTCTGTTTGATTGACACCTTACCCACTGTGCCAGTTGGGTTTGCTGGAGTCAGAAATGTAAAATATTTGTTGGGGGTTGCATGCATGAACATAAAGTAAAGAAGGGAACAGGAAGAATGCCTTTCAAATAGAAGACTTTTTTACGGTTTCTGAAGTTCAGTTTATTAATTTTAATTCTTTTACGTCATATCTTTTGTTTTGTATGTAAAATAATCTTTGCCTAAACCATCATCATATCAATTTCCTCCTGTGTCTTTTCTAGAAGTTTATAATATTAAGTTTTACATTTGGGGTTTTAGCTTATTTTGAGCTTTTTAGACTTATCCCCTCTTTTTATTACAAGCAAAGTTAATTTTTTAATATATGGGTGTCCATTTGTGCCAGCATCACTTCTTGAAATGACTATCCTTTCACTATTAAATTCTCTTTTCAGGGACTTGGCACCTGTAGTACAGTGATTATGGCGCTGGCCACATACACCGATGGTGGTGGGTTCGAATTTGGCCCGGACCAGCTAAACAACAATGACAGCTGCACCAAAAAATGGCCAGGTGTTGTGGTGGGTGCCTGTGGTCCCAGCTACTTGGAAAGCTAAGGCAAGAGAATCGCTTGAGCCAAAGATTTTGAGGTTGCTGTGAGCTGTAATGCCACGGTGCTCTACCAAGAGCGACATAGTGAGACTCTGTCTCAAACAAACAAATAAATGAACAAAAAACCACAAAATACTCTTTTCAGCTTTTGATCATGTATATAATTCTATTTCTGAAATCTATTCTATTACATCAGTTTATATGTCTTTACTTATGCAAATATTATACTATATGGATTATTGCATTTTGTAATTAATTTTGAAGTCTGGTAGTATCAGTATTCCAATTTTGTTCTTTTTTCAAAACATTTTTGGATATTTGAGTTCCTTTGTTTTTCTACATAAATTTTATATCAGCTCTTCTCTCTCTACAAAAAGGAGGAATTTTGTCATGATTCAGACTGGGATTCTGTGAATCTGTTGATCTATTTGGGGGAGTTCTAACACATTAACGTTTTGAGACTCCCATTTCGTGAACAGTGTAAAATTTTGTTTAGGACTTCATAAATTTCTCACTATCTTTGTGATTTTCAACATAACAGATCTTAGGTGTACTTTGTTACAGTTCTATACTTGAGTATTTATGGTGCTATTTTAAATGGTACTTTAAAAAAGTAACAATTTCCAAAAATTAATTGCTCCCACATAGAAATGTAGTAGTTCTGTTTGGTTTTGTTTCTGGTGGGTGCACAAATGTGGGAATTGACCTTTTAACTTGTGACCTGCCAAACTTATTAATTCTAATAGCTTTATTGTTGTGTTTTTGGAATTTTCTACACTGAAACCCATGTAGTCTTTGAAGAGAGACAGTTTTTATGTCCTGTCACGTATATTCTTTGCCTTTCTTCCCCTTGCCTAATTGATCTAAGGATTCCCTTTTGATGGTGAATCAGAGGGGCTAAGTACAGCTATTCTTGCCTTATTTCTGATGTTAGCAAAAGACAGCCTTTTGCCTGTAAGTAAAATATTAGCTATAGTTTTTTCCTAGATTCGTTTGTCAAGTTTGGAAATTTCCTTCTGTTGCTTGCTTGCTGAGTCACTAGCATGTTAAATGCTTTTTCTCTGCCATTTTCCCCAATCTGTTGCAATGATCACAGTAAAAGGAAAAAAAGTAAATGGTTCCATAAAGATTTCATGTTCAAGTTTATTTTCTTTAACTTAATGTATAAGAAATAGCATGGTCTGTGCACATTCTACATCCCTCTAATCTTGTTATTCCCTACACGTACCTTCACTTGCTCTGCAGAAATTGCTTGCATTTCTCTCAATATATCATGTCGATAATTTAGTAAGATATTTGTAGTAAATACCGTGCTCTGCCACCTGGATTTGCCTTGAGGCATGAAGGACCTCTTCTTCAACCTTGGTAGTACTGTGGGATGACAGACCTCAGGTGTCAGCCTGCTCCAGAAATTATCTTTGGATGCCGAGAGCTGACATGCACAAAGAACATCCTGCATCTACGGCAGGGTCATTAAGACTCAGCCCTCTCAGCCCAAAGAGGGACAGGGACAGTGAGGGACTAATTCTGAAGGACCATTTCCAGCTTTACAGGAATTGGTAACTATTGTGGTTAGGCGACTGAAAGTGCCAGTTTGCTAGAGCTAAGGGGTTTCTCAGGACACAAGATGTTCATTACTAAAAGTAATCTGGCTAAGCCAGATGACTTGGTCACCCTAAGGTTCAGAACTAACTGCTCTATCTCCAAAATCCTCTCTTACTCCTTTCTGCAACAGGTGTTAATCCTGAGTGCACTCCTCGCCTCACTCCTATCGCTCATCCCTGCCTTGGCACCTGACTCATTATGGATGCATGAGGAGAAAAGATGAGGCAGGGAGGCCAGAGAGGGGGCAGGTGCATTTTTCTTGGGGGGAGAGAGAGACACAGAGAGAGACAGAAAGAGAGAGAGAGGCAGGCCTAGGGTGGTAGGACCAAAGATGAAAAAGAAATAGATTCAAAATTCTTTCTTACCAATCAAGCTAATAAATATTATTGATGAATTAATTTATGAGTCATGGGAGCCGGCTCAGTATTTGGAGTTGAACAGCCAAGTAAATGGTGGCATCATTAACTGAAGTGAAAAGGGGATAATGAGTTACTCTATCTTCAATTCAGTATGGGATGTGTGAGTGGATATTTCAAACAGACAGAAAGTTGTAGAGCCAAAGGAGGTCTCGATCGGTGGGACAGATTCAGGAGACAGTGACATCCCAAAGGTTAAAGACCTGGGAAAAAATAGGATCCTCAGACGAGACTGTGAGAAATGGTTGCTCTGAAGTTTTCCTGGGTTTTTGAGTTCTTTTGAAAATATAATGAAAACCAGAAATCTTTTTAGAAAAAAATCACATCCTTGTAAATTTTTTTATTAGTTCCTAGGACTTCTGCTTGAGTTGTCACATGGGAATCCATGTGATTCCTTCTTCAAAGGACACTAGTCACATCAGACTAGTTGACTGTGGAGTGACCTTATTTTTAATAATTATATAGTCAATGTCTCCTTCTTACATAAAGTCTCATTCTGAGGTACTCAGAGGACTTCAGCATAATGTTGGAGTCACAATCAAGCATGTAGCAAATTATCTACCACGTTAAGGATTCAGAGACTCTCTTGAAGTCCAATCTCCCAAAGCATAATGCTAGACTCACCAGCATTTGCAGGATGGATGTGGAAAGAGATGAGGGTAAAGAGAAAGAGATAAAACAGGGAGAGCAGAAGCCAAAAGAAAGGAGAGTTCAGACATCAAGCCAGAGGCCATGCAAGTAAAGCATTGCTCAGGCGTCCTAGAAACCAAATGAGTCTGGTTGCTCACAGGCAGTGCTCCACAGGATTGGAATGATTCCAGCACTTTGTTTTAACATTTTGGGCTTTTATGAATGCCAGGCACTGGTCTAAGCTCTTTTCGTGTATTATGGCATTTAATCCTTACAACACTATTGCTGTCCCCATGTTGTAAATGAGAAGCTAGAGAGTTAAAGCAGCTGATTTACAGTGACATACTTAGTAGCAAAAGGGCATCCCACACCATGACATACTGACATTTTCAAATCGTTAACTTTTGGTTTTGCCTTCCCTACTCTGTACATCCTCATTCTTCCTCATTTCAGTCGTTAAATAAATTCTCAACTCATTGACATTTTGTTTCTTAAATCAGCTCATCTCTTTATCTCATTTCATGGATTAAATACATTCATTTTCTTGGTTACCCAAGCCAGGAAGTACAGACCATTATATTTCTACTTGCCCTTTTGTGCCCTTTTCCAAGTTTAATCAGTAATGGAAAGTTGTCAGTCTTCTGCTTACCATCTGTCAGTGTTTCTGCACTGCCCACAGGCAGAGTAGGTTGGGCCATGGTTCGTGTCTACATCCCCAGCCTCATCTCTCAAAGTTCTCCCCGTTGCTTGATCCCTCCACAAGCCATGCAGTAACCAGGCTGAGTTCTGTGCTGCATCTCACCCTTTCCGACTGTTCCGTCTGTGATGGCTTTTCCTCTTGGCACCAGGTGACCTGACCTCCCTTTGTATTTCCACCCACAACTCATAGGCTCCTTCTCTTACGAGATCTTTCATGAGGTCCAATGCCAAAAGCAGAACCAATGTGAGGAAAACACATGCCTTCAACATGCCTTTGATTTTGTGAAAGTTGGAGGTTGTGAAAAGGACCAGAGAAAAACAAATGTGTAACAACCTTAAAGGACAGAATGGTAATGATGGAGTGGGGCTGTGGAGCTTTTAAAGAAGGGAAACAAACTATCAGCTGGAGGCCTGTTCCCTTTCCATATTATACAATCAATGTAAATAACCCTGTCTTCCAAAAAGAGCTTTGTGAAGATATGTAGTGAAGAACTTTAAGCTCTTCTACTAAAATCACATTTATCCATTTACTTATTGAAAAATAAGCCTCATTAAATAGTCATAAGATTATTTGCAGTTTTTAATGGTTCCTAGTGTTTGTTTTTCTGAGTACTGTTTAGCTTAAAATTAATGGCTATGATTATATAACTAAGGCAGACTACAATGGATTTCATTAAGAAATATACTTTTTGTTTGTTTTCATATTATTCATTTTTCATAATTTAGTATGACTAAGGATAGTATTGATACTGGAATTTCAGGTTCTTGGTCTTGGTGATTTAAAGAATAAATCTGCGGACCACAGATCAGTGGTAAGATAGAATTTATTTTCAGAAAAGAATACAAAAAACACTAAAGCTCCCCATAGGGAGAGAAAACCCAAGTCGGGAGAGAAAAGCTCTCTCTGTTTCTCTCCCCATCTCTCCCCATCTTTCTGTCTGGGCCCTTAGTCTAGGGGTATATATAGGCATATGGGTTTTTTCTATGTTAGGCCAGGAAATGAATGGACACAGTCTCTTCCACACAGGCAAGATGAATGAATGTATTAATGAATGGACAAAGTCCATTCATGGAATTGAGGCCTAGGAAACTTACATGAAATTGACCTAGGCATAGGAAATGGGGGTTCCCTATTTAGTCATAAGTGCAAAGTGAAGGAGACACCAAGGTGCCAGGGTCTCCTGGCAGTTGTCTGGCCCGTTTGGCTATTGTAGCCTCCAGTGGGGGTAAAGCCCCCCCTTTGCCTACCCTCCAGCCTGCTCGCTGGTTCCTCTGCCAGCTGCCTCTGCAGCAACACTGCCAAGGAGGAGGCGGCAGGTCCTCGAGCTCAGCTCCGCTGAGCTGGCTGGGGTGCCACCTGTCCTGTATCAGTTCTCCCTCTATGAGTAGAAACTCTAACTGCTGTTAGAGAAAAAGGGCGAAGACTAGATCTAACTGCTTCCTGCTGAATTGGGCGATGACAGAAGAGGGCAGTTAGGGTTTCTCTGGAGGGAGAGTGAATGATTCAGGGGTCCATGATCGAATCAGGTCTTGGACTGGAACCATTTTTATTGTGTGTGGCTTGATGACATTTCTGGAAAATATAAATCTGATTAGTGTAATCAGTAAAAGACAAAGGTAGGGCAGTGTCATGTTTGAAGCACTAATTCAATGACACTAAAAGAAAAATATATTAACTTTTTTTTTTGCTGTTTTCTAAATAATAACTTTAAACTTTCCTTTGGCTCACAAGTGTATGTGGACTCTGGTTGGCTGTCTTCATTGGCTGCTTCTGTAGAAGGTGGAGGGTTCCAGGATTTGACTCGTGAATGATGTATCCAGGAATCCACTCTCATAACTTTAACAGCTGTAGAAGAAGACAAGATAACAGAAAAGGGACCTTCCCAAGTCAGCATTAGGGAGGGTGTATTAGAAGGAAGAGTTTTAATCATGATCAAATCTCTAGGAGAAAAAAGCTGTTTTAGTATTGAATGTGAAAATGTAGTGAGGAAACGTTTAAGGATTTGTTGAAATTTAGCTACAGTAATATGTTTTACTAATTCTGTAGTTTCTTGATCTAATAATAGAATAGGTTCTGGTCTCATATTTATACAAATGGTTGTTCCTGCCTTAGTTAGTATGTCCCTCCCCAAAAGGGGAGCAGGACTCTCAGGCATGATTAGGAAGGCATGAGAGAACAGTCAGTCCCAATTGCAGCTTAAAGGATGAGTGAACAATTTGGTAACCAGCTTTCCATATACCCCCTGTATTTTGTACGGATTTGTGAAATAAAAGACCAGGGTTAGAGAGAAGTACAGAAAATGTTGCTCCAGTGTTCAGAAGAAATTTTATCTCTTGGTCCTCCACTATAAGGCAAAGCCAGGGCTCTTGAGGGGTGATGACACAAGCTGAAGCCATGAAAATCTACTCAAGGCACACGTAGTCCAGTTTGGGTGCTGATGGGATCACTGTCCCAGGAGGCTTTCACCTCTGGGGACAGGCCACTCTCCAATGGTCACCCTTGCATTCTGGACAGGGGCCAGGTGGCTTGCCCAGCCAGTGGTGCTGCTGGGGGCAGTCCTTCCTCAAGTGGCCAGTCTGACCACATTGGAAGCACTTGTTCTTAGCTCCTCTGGCTTTCCTCTGGCCCTGAAAGGTGCTCGTTTGTCGGAGTGCCATTACTAGAGCTGTCATTCTTTTATGATCCCTTCACTCTTTTTCCTCCTTTTTCTCCTGGTCTCAGTTATAAAAGACCATAGTAGCTGTTTTAAGAAGATTCTCCAGGTTATGATCTGGGCTGAAAGCCAATTTCTGGAGTTTTCTTTGAATGTCTAGAGCTGCTTGAGTGATAAATTTGTCTTTTAAAATAATTTGACCTCCTGTGAAGTCAGGTGTCAATTGAGTGTCTGTTCTCATTGCCTCCCTAAGCCTCTCAAGAAAGGCTGAGGGACTCTCATTTTGCTCCTGGCAAATAGATAACAACTTGGAATAATTCACAGGCTTTTTCTTGGACCAACGTAAACCTTCTAGGATACATGTTAGAAAATGTTTACACCACCAATCACCTTCTTTCTCGGGGTCCCATTCAGGATCCTGAAGGGGAACTGCCTGTCTTCCTGTGGGGCATCTGTCCCTGTCTCCAGGAGATATACTGCTCGCAGTATTGGACATGAGCCACAAACCACCCCCACTTCCTAGCTTCATCCAGGACTTCATTTTTTTCATTAAATGTTAAAGTTTGATCTAGTAGTAACATTGTATCTCTC
>CAUYON010160405.1:0-34488 GCA_963573935.1 Arctocebus calabarensis
GGTAATGATTGTCTGATTGTCTGCGTGCTGGGATGTCTGTGTACAAGCATAAATACATGTACATCTAAAGAAGTTCTTGGTTTTTGGAAACATGGGAGAATCCTGTATGCACCGATTTTCCACTAGCGTCTGTACACTTAAGAAAATACAGATCTGTTTAATTCTCTTAAACTTGGACAAAATTCCATGATATGGGAATACCATAACTACTTAGGTATGGCCCAATTGGTCAGCGAGTAACTCCCATTCTTTCTCCCATTAGAAAAATGCTACAGTGAAAATTCCAACGCATACATGGGTGAGTACTTTAGATGCCTCAAGGTGGTGTCGTCAGGCTGAAGGGTGTGCACAGTTAAAATTTTCCTTGACATTGAAGAATCAGTTTCTAAAAAGACCGTGCTGGTGCACATCTCTGTAGCTGGCCTGTGAGAGTGGCCAGTCTCCCACACCCAGCCAACAGGGTGCAGCCAAGGCTCTTTAATTTTTGCCAATCTGATGCACTTGTTTTTAAACATTTTATATGAATTTCCCTTAACATATAAAGATATAAATTTTCTAAGATTTTATATAGCTTAATTTTTAAATGTTCTTTTTATATGTTTTACACATTTTCCTGGATTTTTTTTCCTTAATAATATAAAGGAGCTCTTTATATATTAATACCCATTTTGTATGTGGGAGGGCAGAGAAATTTTTAAAAATTTTCACTGAGCACCTGTGGCTCAGTGAGTAGGGCCCTGGCCCCAAATACTGAGGGTGGCAGGTTCAAACCCAGTCCCAGCCAAACTGTAACAAAAAAATAGCCGGGCATCATGGCAGGTGCCTGTATTCCCAGCTACTTGAGAGGGAAGAGAATCGCCTAAGCCCAGGAGTTGGAGGTTACTGTGAGCTGTGATGCCACGGCACTCTACCGAGGGTGATAAAGTGAGACTCTGTGTCTACAATAAATAAATAAATAAATAAATAATTTGCGGTCTTAGATCTTGATGTAATCTACTGTGGATTTTAATTTAAATTTACTAAAGCTAGGTCAAATTATCAATAGGCTCATCTATCGGACTTACAAAGTGAAATCTAAAATTGATCTGTGAAAAGTCTGTGAGGAGAATAAAGAGAGGGCATGTGTGCTAGCAAATCACAGTAAAACCGCAGGAATTGAAGTAAGGGAGTAGTATGCAGGCGGAGGTGAGTGGTAAGCAAGTCAGGGGCCGGGCAGAGAGGAACCCCACTGGGGCAGGCACATGTTTTAGATAAAAATGATCATTCAGACTATAATGAAAAAACAGACCGCTCAGGAAACATACTGGGGCAATGGATTATCCATTTGGAAAAATATTTCACATGAAATAACTTCACGCAAAATTAGTTTACATAATTAGTTTAAAAACTAAGAAGTTATCTACGAAATCATAAGAGATTTTTTTCGTAATCCTTGCCAAAAAGAACTCAAATGCTATTAATCAACAGATTGCATAAAATTTTATTTTTCTTTTTGTTTTTATTTGTTTATTTTATTTTTTTTATTATTTTTTTTTTTGTAGAGACGAGACAGAGTCTCACTTTATCGCCCTCAGTGGAGTGCCGTGGCATCACAGCTCACAGCAACCTCCAACTCCTGGGCTTAGGCGATTCTCTTGCCTCAGCCTCCTGAGTAGCTGGGACTGCAGGTGCCTGTCACAACACCTGGCTATTTTTCTGTTTTGCAATTCAGCCTAGGCCGGGTTTGAACCCGCCATCTTCAGTATATAGGGCTTTGAGTCACAGGTGCCGCCCTATTAAATTTTTTAAATAAAAATAAAATTTAAAAATTTTAAATTATTAAATTTTAAAATAAAAATTTACATATTTACAATATCATTTTTTTCTCCATGAACACAATATAGTTTTTATTTATTCAAGACTTATTTTATGCCCTTTCATAAAGTTTTATGATTTACTTCTAAGGGTATTACCTATTTCTTATTGTATTTATTTCTGGGTGTTTGGAATTTCATCTGATACTTTACAGTTAGGTTTATTATATAAGAAAGTGATCATTTTCAATATATTGATTTTATCTTTGACTTCTCACTACACATTTACTAATATTATACTCTATTCTTTGGATCTTATATGTACAATGTTTTTTTTTTTGAGACAGAGTCTTACGAAGTTGCCCTCAGTAGAGTGTGGCGGTGTCACAGCTCACAGCAATCTCCAATTCTCTTAAGTGATTCTCTTGTCTCAGCCTCCCAAATACCCGGGACTACAGGTGCCCACCACAATGTTCGGCTATTGTTTTGTTGTTTGAATCCACCTGCCCTGGTGTATGTGGCCAGAGCCATAACCACTGGGCTACAGGCGCCGAGCCTGTACAATGAGTTTGAACTGCTAATAATGAATGACACTTTTTATTTTCTGGCCCTTGTCAATAATCATATCACATTTTCTTTCTTCCCTAAAAAATTCACATTGTTTGCATTGGCTAAGACTTCCAGAGTATCTTGTCGCTAACTTAAATTGAAACAGTTCCAGTATCTTGCCATTAAACATAATGCGGGTGATGTAGGCCATTTATCTCTTTATAAATCAGGATGAATACAGAGTTATACCAGGTGTTTTGGGATATTGTGGATACGACTATTCTCTTGTAAGATGGTAATGTAATGAATTGAAAGATTCCCTGTTGTTGAAGGGGTCTCTGATTGGGGTGATTCCAGTTGCTCTTTGACAATCAGGCTAATACTCCACGTGGCTCATCTCACTGGTACATTATTCAGGGTATTGACCTTGAAGCAGCAGCAGTAACAGTACTACCCATGATCATTTCCTTTACTCCCCCCTTTTCTTCTTTTCCCTTCTTCCTTCTCTTCTTCCTGATATATGTGGCAGTTCTGTCGCAGTTTCAGAGAACCAAGTGGGAAGTTTTCTACTTTTCTGTTTTCTGGTACAGTTTATAACCTCAGGATAATTTGTTTCTTTGAAGGTCTGAGAAATGGTAAGTGTAAAACTGACCGGGCTTTTCTAAATGTCACTGATAATTATTATTATTGTTATTCGGATAATTACCTTTTAAATTCATTCTCTGATTGTTATTTAATGTCATATCATTTTTTCTTAGACAATCAATCAAACATTTCAGTTTAGATTTTCAGATTTAGTGGTATACAGTTCTGTACTCTATTATAAATTTTAAGTGTCCTTTGAATCTCAATTTATACCCACAGCCCCTTCCTCAATTCTATTTTATTTGTGTTCTCTGTTTTCTTATCCATATTGTCAACTTTGTTTTCTTGGCCTTTTAAAAGAGCCAGCTTTTAATAATGTTAAGTGAGTCTTTTTTTTTTTTTAATTGTTGGGGATTCATTGAGGGTACAAGAAACCATGTTACACTCGTTGCATTTGTTGGGTAAAGTCCCTCTTACAATCCTGTTTTGCCCCCAAAAGGTGTGGCACACACCAAGACCCCACCCCCCTCTCTCCTTCCTTCTCTCTGCTCTTCCTTTCCCCACCCCTCCCTCATTCTCTCTCTCTCTGCTCTCCCCTTCCCTCACCCCCACCGTGTCATTAATTGTCATTAATTGTCCTCATATCCAAATTGAGCACATAGGATTCATGCTTCTCCATTCCTGTGATGCTTTACTAAGAATAATGTGTTCCACTTCCATCCAGGTTAATACAAAGGCTGTAAAGTCTCCATCTTTTTAAATGTCTGAATAGTATTCCATAGTGTACATATACCATAGCTTGTTAATCCATTCCTGGGTTGGGAGGCATTTAGGCTGTTTCCACATTTTGGCGATTGTAAATTGAGCTGCAATAAACAGTCTTGTGCAAAAGTGTACGTGAGTCTTTTTGTGGGGAGGTAGAAAAAGGTAGTTATTCTATTAATTAGTTTCTGCTATATATTTATTAATTGCTTCTACTTTCCTTGGGTTTACCTTCACTTTCCGCCTTCTTAAAATGAAGATTAAGTTCGTTTTTCTTCAATTCTTTTTACTTTATGTTCATTACCTTTAAGATTATGAAGTTTCAACTGACTATTGCCTTTGTAACATCGTAGCTTTTTTTTTTTTTTTTTTTGTAGAGACAGAGTCTCACTTTATCGCTGGGTAGAGTGCTGTGGCATCACAGCTCATAGCAACCTCCAACTCCTGGGGCTTAAGCGATTCTCTTGTCTCAGCCTCCCAAGTAGCTAGGAATATAGGCACCTGCCACAACACCCAGCTATTGTTTTTGTTGCAGTTTGGCCATGGCCAGTTTCAAACCCGCCACCCTCGGTATATGGGGCCAGTGCCCCACTCACTGAACCACAGGCGCTGCCCCACATCCTAGCGTTTTTGTTTGTTTATTCTGTTACTTTGTTTTTACTTTTAATTTGAATGTGTGTTTAATAAGATTTCTATGTTTTAAAAGCTTAGTGAAGTATTTTTGTATGTATGTTTTAATACGCGTAACATTTTGAAATGTTGCACGGGTGTTTGTAAAGAATTCATATTTTCTGTTGGGTGTGAAGTTCTGTCACTGTTATTTTTAAAAATAATTTTCAAATCTTATTTTTCTATAACTATCTGAGAAAGATGTGATAACTTTGCCCATAAATTTATTAATTTTGCATTACATTATCCCAATTTTTGCATTATATATTTTAAAGGTTTGTTGTTAAAAAAAAATTTTTTTTTTGAGGCAGAGCCTCAAGCTGTCACCCATAGAGTGCAGTGGCATCACAGCTCACAGCAACCTCCAATTCCTGGGCTCAAGCAAGTCTCCTGCCTCTGCCTCCCAAGTAGCTGGGACTACAGGCGCCCGTCACAACACCCGGCCATTTTTTGGTTACAGCTGTCATTGTTGTTTGGCGGGCCTGGGCTGGATTCGAACCTGCTAGCTCAGATGTACCTGGCTGACGCCTTAGCCCATTGAGCCACAGGCACCAAGCCAAATTTTTTTTTTTTGAGACAAAGTCTCACTATGTCACCCTCAGTAGAGTGCTGTGGCATCACAGCTCACAGCAACCTCAAACTCTTGGGCTCAAGCGATTCTCTTCCCTCAACCTCCTGAGTAGTTGGGACTAGAGGTGCCTGCCATGATGGCCCAGCTATTTTTTGGTTGCAGTTGTCATTGTTGTTTAGCAGGTGTGGGCTTGGGTTGAACCCTTCAGGTTCGGTGTATGTGGCTGATGCCCTACTCACTGAGCTACGGGCGCTGAGCCAAGTTAAAAATTTTTTTAAAAATGCTTTTTTGTTAGATGCATAGAAGTTTGACTGTTATTCCTCCTTGCAATTCTTTGATAGGTTGAACTTCTTGTCCACATAAAATTCCCTGTACCTACTTATTCTTTGACCTTGAATTATATTTTATCTGACACTGGTATTACAGTATCTACTTTAATTTTATTGACATTACTTTGTGTATGTCTTTTCCATTCTTGTATTTTCAATCTCTTTGTATAAGCTGGTTCTCACATAAGAGTTTAAAACTAGGAGATAGTGGATATATATATGACCTAATCCAATATCTGTCTCTTTTTACACTTGATGTTAATCCATTAACACTTTTTATTAAGTTTACCAACGTGTTTAATTTTTTGTCTGCTATCTTATTTTATATTTTTATATTATCTATTTACTATGGTATATTAAGCTTTCCTTCTTTCTTTTTTTAATAAGTATAGTTTTCTTTGTTCCTTTTTTTTTCCCTTTTCTGATTTAGAAAGTATATACCTGGGTCTTTCATATATTGAGCATGCTAACTTTCCTACACGTTTTTAAATGTGTGTGCGTATTTGCAAATGTGTGTGTATTCTGAACCCCGTGTCCTCCCGCAGTCACCCCATCCCAGCTGACCTTCCCCTTTCCTTTTTTTTTTTTTTTTTTTTTTTTATAGAAAGAGTCTCACATTATAGCCCTGAGTAGAGTGCCGTGGCATCACACTGCTCACAGCAACCTCCAGCTCTTGGGCTTAAGCGATTCTCTTGCCTCAGCTTCCCGACCCCTTTCCTTTTATGTGTGAATGGTCTGTGATTTTCCTTCCAGAATTCCTTTTTAAACTTTATGCATCACTAATTACTCAGACTTAAATTTTAACTGATCTTTGGTTTGCTTATTTTTAAATGTTCTGTTTCCCTTAGCCTATAATATCCTTAAATATCTCAGAGTGAGTTCAGGCCTTTTGTATCTGAAAGTGTGTTACTTCGTCTTGCACTTGACGCTGTGTATAGAATTCTCGGTTTGTAACAACGTTCCTCAGCCTTTGGAAAACACGACTTGACTGTTTCCGAAACACCTAATGTTGTCCGTGAAAAGTCTGACGACCATCCAATTCTTTTTCCTTTTTGGACAAGTTATTTCTTTTTTTCTTGCTGGAGTTTCTTCTGGATGGGACGATGTGTGACTATTCGTTTTCTGTTTTAGAAACGTTCCTAGCACCTAGGGAATTCTTTCAAATTTAACTTTTAACTTTTTCAGTATCTCCACCACCATCCACATTTCTTAACCTGTAGCTGTTTGCTGTTGTCCTTCTGGAACTTTTACCAAATGGCTATGAGATTTTGTGGGTTGTCCCTGCATGTCTTTTTATTCATCCGCTTCAGTTTTCATTGTATTCTTTTTGTACGCTTTCAACATTATCTCCTGTCAGACATTCGGCCGGCACCCTGTCTATTCAGTTTTTCAGATCTTCAATCAACTTTTTAAGGAGATGTATGCAATCAAGGTTTGAATGGCCGACACTTTCTGTTCTCCGATTGCACTGATTCCCGTCCGTCATTTCTCTCTGAATGGGTGAAATGTTCTCTTTCTTCTTTATTTAAAATTTTTGATTAAATTGTCCTTGTCCTGTAAATTCCTCTCGTTTCTTTGGGTTCATCTTGGTTCTTATTCGGTGTGTGTTTTAGGTCCTTCACCTGTCTGGTGAGCTTTTCGTCACTTAGATTTATGAGACGAGGTAGCTGAGCTCAGCAGGGGCGGGCGTTCCCTGGGGTTCTCGGGTGCTGCTGCCCACGGGAGGCCCCCTCCCTATGGAGAGAGGGGTGCTGGCTGGCGACCTGCTGTGGGCAGCTCCCGGACTGTCAGACTCATTCAGGGAGCGCAACGTGGAGGAGGCAGAAGGACCCTTTGCAGGACCCAACCCTCATGCTGGGACATTTTTCTGGTTAGGTGACTCACGTCCTTCGAATATTGTCCGTGGTGCGGGGTTTCAAGGGTGAGGCTCTCTTCTACCAATGCGTTTCTCTGGATCACCTCGCCTGCTTTTTTCCAAGTCCTTCCCCCTGAACATACTGCAGGCTGTGTTTTTGGTCTTTTTCTATCAATCTATCCATTTTCCATCTTCAGGAATATCTCAGAACTTCTGGCATGCTGATGCCTTCTTTTTCTTTGCCAATGCCGCTATCCTGTAAGGACAAAACATTTTTTTAATGCCATTTCCCGGGTTTGAAGAGGCAGAGAACAAGAACAGATGGGTCCAGTCTTAGATGTTGATATAATCTACTGTGGATTTTCTTTAAAATTTGACTTTTTGAGTTTTCCTTTTCAGTGGGATTTTTGAAATGGTCAAATATGCCATGAGGAAGTAACAATTATTTGTTTTCTTATACTTCATAATTAATTTTCTTTGCTAATTGCATTGGCTGGAACTTCTATCACAATATTTAAGAATTGTGTTGATGGGGGTATCTTTACATCTTTAGTTTGTTTTTAATTTCGATGAAAATGTCCCTATTGGTCTACCCCACTCTGTGTTTTGGGTTTGTTTTGAGATAGATATTTTAATGATATTATTTTCATATTACCAAGCACTAAACAAACAGAAGCGAACACTTAATCTTGCTGAGCGCTTTTTGACACCTACCAAAATGACCAGGTGGATTTTGTGTACTGGCCTGTTATAGTAGATTTTTCAACGTTGTGCCTCACTTTTGACATCTCCAAGGCGTTCCTGGAGGGTTCTCCCTCCGACATGAAGGAGGCATCCCTGACCCATGCGTGGTGGCGTTCCTTTGCTTTTCTGGAGAAGGCAGCCTTTCCTGGGTGGTGTGGCCTCCACCACCTGTGGGGGAGCTCAGTGAGAGGAAGGTGACTTCACACCCTTTATTCAATCTAAAACATAGATAGTCGGTAAATGATGGTTCAACTCCATCAAACTATTCAGACTTCCAGGGCTTGGTGTAAAAAAAATCCAAAAATCCCAGAAGGGGAAAAAACACACTTTAAACTTGTGTCTCCTTCCTAAGATGGCGTTTTTATTTGTTCACTTAAATCACAGTTTTACAGCATTTAGAGTTTTACGAGGCGCTCTGCTGAGGGGCGCAGGTGGCTCCTCTGAAGGTGGGGAGGGTAGTTGGGCTTGGCAATGTTTACCATGACGTGACCATGGATCAGCTTGGAAGGTGCCTATTTCCTTCACACCGGGGTCACTATGAAAGTTTTGAGACATCTTGTGTTATGGTCCATGATTTTACTTCCAAGAAACGTGGCTGGCATCATCCTTTCTGACCCACCTGTGCTGATTTCAGCCGGCTTGGCTTATGGGTGTTGCTGGAAAGGCTTCATTTGTCTACCATCCCTGAAGCATCAAAGGATTACATCTTCGTTATAATGATGCAGTTAAAATACTTATGTCGTCATGATCATAATTATTACCTTGAACTCACATTTACTTAATCCCCGTCCAAACTCAATATATGGCCAGCTAAAAAATTAAATCATTAAAAAAAAAAAGGTAGAGGATTTTTTCCTGCTGAATGAGGGTGGGTTTTCTCTTCAGAAATAACTTTCTGTCTTGATTGGAGAAACAGGGCGTGCCAATTAAATAATTTGGAACAAACACAATACTGTTCAGAAGAGGATTAGTCCCACCACCCAGAAATAACATTTTATAATAGTCATTTTCATTGTTCTCTCTCTATATATGTGTGAGATATATATATATATATATATCTTTTTCCGAATTGGTATCAAACTATAATTATAGCTTTATCTTCCACCTGAAATTACATCATAAGCATTTTCCCATCCTCTGAAGTGTTTTTTAAAAGCCGATTTTTAGCGTGCACTGTCCTTCAGCAGCCCTGGCAGACCCGCCCCATCGTTCCTGGACATTTGAGCACCTGTGTCTTTTTGTTCCTATAAATAACTTTCTCTGTACAGTTTCATCTTTATCACTGATAGCCCTTCTAGGTTTGTGCTGGGACCGGAAAACTGAGTCACAAGTTATACATATTTTTGAGGCTCTTGATCTGTAATGCCACACTGCTTTCAGAAAAAAATCGTGCTGATTTTCACTTCTTCCCATGCTTTTTCTGTAACCAGCAACAGATCCTGTCACTACAAAAACACCGTGCACACGCACAAGTGTGTGCACACGCCTGGCCAGCTTCCCAGGCAATCAGTGTTGTTTCTCCTGTTTTAAATCAGATTCCACCCTACGGGGGTAACAGAAAGGAAACTTGGGCTTGTATGGGAGCTGAGCTTGTAAATGAATCAACAGGGTGAGGGGCCTGTAGGAGGACGTGAGGGTCGGTCAGCATCTGAATCCGGCAGTGCGCTCAGCCCCGTCTCCTGATGTGCTCACATCTGGGAGGCTTCACATGAGGCTCCTCTAACTGCCGCTGGCCCCGTTCAGGCGGGACTCCCATCGTGTCCTCTGCTCCTTAGTGCCCTCGCTAGGCGCGGAGAAGCCATCAGCAGCCCAGGGAGCTCAGTGAAGAGGAAAGAAAACGGAGCAGAGGGGGACAGAGTTCTCGCCTGGTGCTGCTTCTGGGAGGAGAGGCCAGATTATGAGGGCCGCCCCCAAGATGAGTCGCGGCCTGGTGCCCGCAGGAGCTGGACACAAAGGGTTCTGGACATCTGTGGGGCCCCAGCTTGCATGTGACACTCCCTGGGACGTCACGGGGACCTGCTTGTGTGTGGCTGAGAACAGAATCTGGCTTAATGCTTTTAACAAGTTAATGTTTGTGCTCATGGGCGCTGTGCACATTTAAGAATTAATTAAATCCTTTAAGGAAGTCATTTATATCTAAGACCAGAGAAGATACTCAGGGGCTAACCATCCCCCAAGAAGAAGGCCTGATCACATCTCTTATGCCTCAGAAGGCCCCGCAAGACCAACTTTCTTACACCCTGATCCACAGGACAGTGTCCGTTGATAACTTTAGCCCGTTATTTCCAGAAAGCTCCTGGGGAGGCATATTAAACCGAAGTTATTTTCAATTTCATCTAAGGTGTCTCTATCCAATGCAGTTCCTTCAAAGCCTGCAATGTGGGATTCAAAATCTCTTAGCATCATCAAAGTCTTAGAAAAATATATTACTAGGAAGTGGAGCTGTTACTTGTGTGTTAATTACAACAAGCCCGGGTGCCGCGTGGATAATCTCCAGCGTCAGAAGCATCAGCTCAGGCAATATCAGGAAAAACAAAATCTTTCAAAAAGAAACATCCTAAATTCTCTGCTTTTCACCCTTTGAGAAAATAGCGCATGGTTCATTGTGAAGTTAAATCCCATTTATGTAGTTGTGCTTGTGAAGATTTCATCACTGATATTTGATACATTCCCCTTTTGAAAGAGGAAAATGAGGTAGACTCAGGGGTGGGGGGCATACCTGGAATTGCTTTGCTGTTTTCAGAGCCTTTATCTTTCAGAAGAAAAGGAGTGAGGAGCCCGTTTGGGCCGGGCTCTGAGTGCAGCTAGGGCTTGACCATGCTTCGTGGACACGGATGTGCAGTTTGCACGTGTTTTCTACTGGTTTTGCTGTGCGCTGAAGTTGGTGTCTGTGCTGTAGACAGAACACTTCTGTCCTGTGGCTTTAAAGTGGGGCAGGGACCTCTTTCGGCACCTGTCCCGCTGTAACTCAGAGGATGAGGGCCTTAGGGACGGGTTAGCCTGGCCCTGTGGGCTCCCCGAAAATGAAGCAGGCCCCAGACCCTGATGAGTCCTCTGAACTTTGGAGAGAAGATAGAGCTGGAATAGATAGGTGTGCAAGGGGCCAGGAGGCAGGGAAGAGTCGGTATGTGTTCAAATTCATTTTTTTTCTTTAATAGAGAAGAAAGGTCAATTGGCTCTCATTTACTCAGAACTTCTTCAGAGGACCCTGATCGACTGTGGCCTGAAGGTCATTATTTGTCCAAGGAGGAGCTGGGGGACAGCCTGTCATGAAGCTGGCTGGGCTGGGTCTAAGGCAACTTCAGGAGTCAGGCCTCCCTCCCCCAAATAACTCCCACTGCCCAGGTCTCCAGCAGAAAGCCCCTTCCGCCTCCACCCTCCACCTCCGCCAGCCTCCCCCTGCAAAAGAGAGAGCCGGCCTCGGGCCAGAGCCGGCTGCAGGCAGCAGTATTCAGCCAGAATTTAATAACATTGTTCTCATTTTATTTATTTTTATAATTACCTTTAATTTAGAGCAAGTGATACAAATTTCCATTTAGGGTAATGATATAGTTTCCTTTTAAATGCATTAAAGTAAAAAATAGTGAATTAATTAAAAAAATATTAGCAGGGGTACAAAAACACAGCAAAAACCTGAAGGTGGTTTATTGCGGTACGACTCCAAGGCAAAAAAGCTTCAGGAAGGGGGTATATGGATGTCTGCCATGGGGGACAGAGATTTAAGAGGCCCTTTTAGACTATTTTGTTATTTTATTTATACTGGAGAGTTTAGGATTCTAGGGATCAGAGCTCCACAGAAAATCCCCTGAAGGCAGGGTGCCTTGACCGCAGAGGTTTAGAGTGGATTTGAGCCTGAGGCAGGTGTACCAGGCAGCTTTCATTTTGCTAGAAAGGACTGAAGATGTCTTCCTAACCTTAGGGCCCTACTGCCCATGGAGAAGTTTACTGTATGTCAAACGAATGCTGAGTTTCCCCCTTTACTTTCTCTGAGTGCTCCTGTCACCTCCCGCAGGAGCACGTCCCTTGGGGACACCTGCTGTTCTTTTCCTGCTCTCAGTCTTGGAATCAACACTTTTCCTCTTCTCTTCTAGAGGAGAGTTGTCCAGGCTCATGCTCACAGTCCCCACTGTCCCCACAGTCCCCACAGCATCCAGACATACAAGATGCTTATTTGTCCATCCACTTATCCATTATCCATCATCCATCCTTCCGTCCTTTTATCCTTCCTTCTATCCTTCTACCCATCCATCCCTTCATCCATCCATCCACCCACCCACCCACCCACCCATCCATCCATCCATCCATCCTTCCATCCTTCCATTCACCCACCCATCCATCCATCCTTTTATCCTTCCATCCATCCATTCACCCACCCACCCATCCATCCTTTTATCCTTCCCTCCATCCTTCCACCCATCCATCTCTCCTTCTGTCCATCCATCCACCCATCCTTTCATCCATCCATCTATCCACCCAGCCACCTATCAATCCACCAATCAATCCATCCACCCCTCCATACATCCAACATCCACCCACGCACCCACCCATCCATCCTTCCTTCCATCCATCCTTCCACGCATCCATCCATCCTTCCTTCCATCCATACATTCACCCACCCACCCATACATCCTTTTATCCTTCCCTCCATCCTTCCACCCATCCATCCTTTTATCCTTCCCTCCATCCTTCCACCCATCCATCTCTCCTTCTATCCATCCATCCACCCACCCATCCACCCATCCATCCATCTATCCACATCCATCCATCCTTCCATCATCCATCCATCCATCCATCCATCCATCCATCCATCCATCCATCATCCATCCATCCATCCATCCACCTACCCATCCATCCATCCCTCCCTCCATTCTTCCATCATCCATCCATCCATCTGTCTACCTACCCATCCATCCATCCTTCTATCTATCTTTCTATCCATCCATCCATTCATCCTTTTATCCTTCCTTCCATCCTTCCACCCATTCATCATTCTATCTATCCACCCACCCATCCATCCTTTCATCTATCCATCCATCCATCCACTATCCATCCATCCTTCCATTATCCATCTGTCTGTCTGTCTATCCATCCATCAATTCATCCATCCTTCTATCCTGCCATCCAGCCATCCTTTTATCCTTCCCCCAATCAATCCTTCCTTCCTTCCATCTATTCATCCATTTAACCATCTATCCACTTATTCCTCTACCCCCACCTACCATTCTCATCGCCTTCATCAAGTCTTTCTTCCCTCCACCCCCTTCTACCCATCCAGTTATCCCTCCACCTATCCATCTTTTTATCCATCTAGGCATTTATTTACCTTTTCATCAACTAAATAAATATTTATTTAAAATATTCTTTCTATTTTATAATCAGATGTTAAAGGATAGCAATAAAAACCAGGTGGCCCCCAGCATTTAGGTGACCCTCAGTGATGTGGCCACAACAGAGGGAGGTGTCATCACTGCCGTCAGAGTGTGTAGCTAATGGGGGCAGCAGAAACTGAACAAGTGGCTATCCTGTGCCAGGTTCACGAATAACCAGGCGAGTGAGTGGATCAGCAAATCCCCTTTCTCTGTCACTGCTGGGCACTGGGACCTGTGGCGTCTAAGGATGTTGGGGGTGAGCAAGCAATTTCGTAGATCAGAGGTTGCACATGCCCGTCCCTGGCCAGCTGGGTTTCTGGAGTGAGATGACAGGCTCTGCACAGCTCGCTCAATCTGTTCCCCAGCCGCCAAGGGCCTGCCCAGACCATGAGAAGAGCACACGAGGGCAGGACTCCCTCCCGGGGGCTCAAGCAGGAACAAGGCTGGCAGCGCAGGAGCTGTGGGGGGCAGCGGGCAGGGGAGTGGTCACTGTGAAAGGCAGCAGGAGGGCTGGGGGGCAGGTGGGGGGCAGACAAGCAAGAACATGACTGGGATTTCAGGGAAGGCCAGGCACGGGCAGTCCCAGGCTCCCTGCCAGGGTGAGTGTGGCCTCTGGAAGAAGAGACGCAGGGAGGGTTTCCCAGGGTCTGGGCCACGCACACTCCACCCGCAGTTCAGGGTGCTTTGCTGGGGACCTGTGCTGTCCCCTGCCCGCTGTGAGCCCAAGGGGCTCCTGGTGGCCACCCATTGTTTCTGGGCCATGGGGCCCAGCTGTGGCTCGTTTTTTGTTTTCCCTTCAGCTTTCCACCTGCTCCAGGGGCCTGCAGATGCCTGTGCTCTCTGGATGCCCACACACTGCCGACCTCAGGGACCTGGGTTTGCAGCAGGAGCTCCGGGTGGGAGCTTGGTCTCTCTGGGCCTCTCAGGCCTTTATTGCCCTCAGTGTGCAGTGACAAGGAGGCCGGGAATCCAGGGCAGTGCTGGCAGACAGAGTGAGGTATCTGTAAAGCCTGTGCAGCCCCGAACACTCCTGCCTCCTTTTCGTCATCAGCCAGGTGACTTCTTCCCTGCACACCTTAACTCAGCCTGCTAGCATGCAGGGTCAGCAGGTGGATAATAGGGGCACTTATGGGGTCAAGAGAAGCTGGGGGACATCCCCAGGAAAGTGATACTTGGCCGTCGATCTGAAGAAGTTACCCAAGGTGAGGCTGGGGAGGGTAGATTGGTAGAAAAGGAATAGCACATGTGAAGCATTTCTGCTCAGAGGACCTTGTTAAGGCCACATAGACTTCCTGAAGACTCTGGAACATAATTTTCAAAGATTAAAAAAAAAAAATCACTTTTCATTGAAGCAAACAAGGAAAGCCCTCAGGAAAAGACCCAACAGGGGGGTCTTTGCAACAGTGCATATCAGATCTCTTGGCAAAAATGGCAAGGAGGCAGCTGGGCATGGTGAGAAACGCACTCTTGGCTCGCATTGTGGACTGCTCTGCCTGTGTCTAGGGCACAGAGGGAAAGGCTCTGCTCTTCCACTGCACCCTTCTGGGGTGAAGCCCCTTCTGGAAGAGCCCACACCGGTTTGTGCCTCCAGGGAGTTTGAGGAGATTTCTGGGCTCGGGCCTGTCAGAATTTGAATGAGCTCAGTGGGAAAAGGCAAAGACAGGAATGAGCTGGCATGATCCTGGGGTCTGGGAGAGGCTGGAAGGGCAGAGTGAAAACCAAGAGAGCTTCAGGGTCTATCTGAAAGGGCTGAGACTCCTTTGGTTTGAGAAAATCCAACTCAAACCAGCTTAAACCACCAGGAAACTATATTTACTCATGTGAGTGCAAAGCATGGAAGTAGTTCAGCTTCAGGTACTATTTGATCTGGGAGCTCAAGTTACATCACTCAGCACCAGATTTGTCTCCTCCTCTGCCTCCTTCCTCAGCACTGGCTTTGTCCGCAAATGCTATATACAATCTTGCCATCAGTAAGACAGCTCTTCCTTGTAGCAAAGCGGCTGCTGTAGCTCCAGACCTCACTGGGAGTGTCAGAACCATCCTGGAGCTCCTGGACAAGCCCTGGCTTTCACTCTCATTGGCCTGAATTAGGTCATATACTGATCCATGAACCAATCACTGAAGCCAGGGGGTGGGGTATTATTTATGATTGGCTCAAATAGATCCCACAGTTAGGGCCTGGCGGCTGGTTGCTTGTCACTGAGGAGGCTCTCCTGTGCAGGGACTGTGGTGGGCATGGGTGGAAGGAACAAGTGTCTGTACGTCTCCCGAGTTACCTGATTAATTGGTGTGGGCAGGAATGTGCAGGAAATCCCAGACTCCACTGAGCATGGGGAGAGTTCTCAGGGAGTCCTTCCTAGATAGGGGGCCAACTTCAGCCCCAGCCTTTCCTCCCAGCAGAGCCTCAGTGGGGTGGTTGTGGTGGCTGCAGCCGGACGTGGCTGTAGGACGTGGCTTTGGTACTTCCCCGGGGTGGTCTACCTTGCCAGGATCTTTGCAACCCCTGAGGGAGCCACAAGCAGGTAATGCTTGGCTTCCCCAGGTCCGCGTTATGAAAATCTTGGGTTATACAGCGCCTCTGACTATTAAAAACCTGCTACTGACTTTAACAGCAATAAAATATCTACTGTTTATGAGTAATTAGCCATGTCTGGAAAAGAGCTCTATCCCTTTAAATTTATAGGGTGCCTTGATTTATGCATTTCATGAGGGAAATGTCATGTTACATCACATCAGTGTAACTTGATGAGATCAAACACGGGAAGGAGTGCATGGACATGGTCCCTCCTGCTTCCTGAAGTGTGTTTGTAAATGGGGGGGTGTCCGTGGCTCTCACCCCATCTTTGCTCTTCTCACTTGCTTCCTCAGGAAGGACTCAGGGGACTCTTCATCCTGAATGTGCTCAGTCCTGAGCACACAGACTGCAGCCTCTGCCCACCCTTCAGGACGCCCCCGGGGAGGATTTCACTTCCCTGAAGGTGGCAGAGGCCCGATCATCTTCAGCTGTTTAACGAGCACCACATCATGCCCTGGGCTCTGCAAAGGTCAGGGGAAGCTGAGAGAGACACATTTTCTGATTTTAACAACTCCAGTATCGGTCAGTATACACAGGGTATGATATTATTGATGAGGACAATATTAATACATCATCCGATTGGCAAGCCTGGGGTCTGGCTGGGGGTTAGGGGAAAGCTATATTATGGATGTCTTTTTGTGGCAGCTGGATTCTCATTTGGCAGAGAATGAGAGGGTAGAGGCAGGAGCATTGGAGAATTTATTGGTCGGGCTTGCATCTATTTGTCTGTCTGAACTTAGTTTTTATTTTCCTCACCCACTCATCTATTTATCTGCCTATCCATCCATCCATCTATCCATACATATATCCATCTATCCATCTGTCCATCCATCCATCTGTCCATCCATCTATCCTTACAACTATCCATCTGTCCATCCGTCTGTCCATCTGTTCATCCACCTATCTGTTCATCTGTCTAGCCATCCATCCATCCATCCATCCATCCATCCATCCATCCATCCATCCATCCATCTATCCATCTGTCTATGCATCCATCCATCCATCCATCTGTCCATCCATCTATCCTTACATCTGTCTGTCCATCTGTCTGTCTATCTGTCCATCCATCTGTCTGTTCATCTGTCTAGCCATCCATCCATCTATCCATTCATCCATCTGTCCATCCGTCCATCCATCAATCCATTCACCCATTCACCTGTCCATCTGTCTACCCATCCATCCATTGATCTGTCTATCCATTCATCTATCCATCTGTCTGTCCATCCATCCGTCTATCCATCTGTCCTTACATCTATCCATCTGTCCGTCCATCTGTCTGTCCATCCTTCTGTCTGTTCATCTGTCTAGCCATCCATCCATCGATTCATCTGTCCATTTGTATACCCATCCATCCAATCCATTCACCCATTCACCTGTCCATCTGTCTGTCCGTCTGTCCACCCATCCATCCATTGATCTGTCCATCCATTCATCTATCCATCTGTCTGTCCATCCATCCATCCATTGATTTGTCCATCCATTCATCTGTCCATCTGTCCATCCATCCATCCATCCATCCATCCATCCATCCATTGATCCATTCACCCATTCACCTGTCCATTCATTGATCTGTCCATCCATCTATCCATCCATCCATCTGTTCATCCATCCATTCATCCATCTGTCCTTCCATCTATCAGTCCATCCATTCATCCATTAATCTATCCATTTGTCCATCTGTCCGTTCATCCATTCATCTGTCCATCTGTCCGTCCGTCCATCCATCCATCCATCCATCCATCCTTCCTCCATCCAACATCTACTTAGCACCTACTAAATTTCTTGAGTGCTTAGACAGTAAAGAAGGACAGTAGGGCACAGACACGTATTCACTAACTTGCTGTGTAACCTTAGGTGTGTCATCTATTATCTAGCCTCCATTTACCTACATATAAAATGGGCACATCAGACTAAATGATCTCTGATATTTCTCCAGCCCTGTCACTCTCAGTACCATTGTCTATGAATAACCCCTTCAAGGAGTATCTCCTCATGAGGATGGAAGGTGTTCACAGAGCTTCTTTGTGGGATTGGAAGTGTCCCTCAAGGAGTGGATGAGAATGAGGGGATGTGGGATTAGTGGGGATGCGTGGGTGGCCCCTGGAGTTGGTGGAAGTCTTTGGCTAGGTATTTGGGCCACAGGAAAAGCAGTGACATTGAATCTTTGACTTTTGTGCTTAAACGGAGACATTGTGACATTGTGAGACAGGTGGGAACAAGCAGAATCAGTCTGGCGGGAGGCCTGGTGACACCGTCCCCGTTGGTGCATGCTGGGCGGTTGGCTCTGGCTGCATCCCCACAGGTTTTCTGCTTCCTTAGCTCTTAGTCTTCCATCTGAAAGTGTGTTCTAGAATGCTCCCCTTCCTGGAAGCTGCCTCCTGGAAGTGACAGTCAATGGTGTTCAGGCATCTCCTGAGACAGCTGTGGGACACGGACGCTGTGGTTGAGACGAGGTCAACTCTGTCCTGTTTCACCTCAGGTGTGCCATGATTCAGGGGAGAAAGTTCAGAGTCCTCAGAAGGTCTGGGCACGATCTTCAGCCTAATTCTTTTAAAATGGAACTTTGCTATTGTTTTAACTTGAGTCTTTTTGCTTTCTGGTTAGGAGTGACATTTTTATGGTCACTGGCCAAATTCCATTTTTTTTCTGTGAATTGCCCACTCACGTGCCTTTTGTACAGCTTTCTAATGGGGATGCTCGACTTTTCCTCATTATTACAACTCTTAAAATGAGAAAAGTAAAGTTATGAACTCCTTGATACTACATATCCCTGTAGGCGCTGGATGGCCATGAGGCTTTGGAGCAGCTGGTTGGGAGCAGGACCCAAGATGAGTGCAGTGTCCTGCAGTGTTGACACACAGACAGTGACGGTCATTTCGTAGGGGAGAGAAGTGCCAACAGTCACCTGTGCAGAGCACCTGTCCTGTGCCAGGTGATGCTGTAAGCACTTCACCTCCAACGACCTCATTCCCCGCCCAACCACCTTCTTAGCACCATCAAACCACATGTGCGTAGTTGACGAAGTGTCACCTTGCAGCTCATGGCCTCAGCTCTTTTGTAATAAGGTGCAATTCTGCTCACCTTTGTGGCAGCAGCAACCAGATTTCCTCTGTCACAGTTTCAGTAAGGATACTCCTCCAGAAATCCGCCGAGTAGCAGTGGCCACCCTGTGGCTGACCACAGTTGCCTCTACACGCCGTTTGCAGCTCATGTAGCGACTACCTCTGGAGCAAGCCGCAGGGCTTCCTGAGCAGCCCTCCTTGGGGAGTAACTCCTGGCCACCCTTGGTGGGGCTGGGGGCAGACAGTGCTGTCAGGACCCTGATAATAAAGTACAGACTGAGTAGGGAAGATGGGTCCTATGCCGGGCTCCTGGGCCAACCCATGACTGGCATCTCCTCCTTGTACAGAGAGAAGTTAATTGCTTCATTTTTTAAAAATTTCAGATTACTATGAGAGTACAGATGATTGGGTTACATTGTGTCTCTAAGTTAAAGTTCCAGTTGTAACTGAGCCCTGCATCAAGGAGTGTGCTGTGCACCCCTACATCATACTCATTAGAGCCCTGCATCAAAGGAGTGTGCTATGCACCCCTACATCACACTCTTTAGGTGAGAGCTCACCACTCCCTTCCCCTCCTCTTCCCCCACTCGAATAGACTTGTGTTTTCCTGTCTTGTGGGCCTATAATTGCTCATCTTCTGGTTTCGTATTAGTATTGAGTACATTGAATTTTTTTTACATTCTTTTTTTTCAGAATTGCAAATAGTTTTTTCTTCTTTTTTATTAAATCATAACTGTGTACATTGATGTATTTATGGGATTCAGTGTACTTATTTGATATACAATGTCAAATGATTACATTGAATTAAGTAACACATTCAAGACTTTACTAAGAAGAATGGGTTTCAACTCCATCCAGGTAAACTTGAAGGTGTAAAGTTTCCACCTTTTCTTATTGGTGAATAGTACTCCATAGTACATGCCACGGTTTGTTAACCCATTCATGGCTTGATGAGAACTTGAATTGCTTCCATGATTTGGCAATTATGAATTGAGCTGCAAGAAACATTCTGGTGCAAATATCTTAAATATCTTTGTGGTAAAATAATTTTTTCTTAGGAGGCACCTGTGGCTCAGTGAGTAGAGTGCTGACCCCATATACCAAGGTTGGTGGGTTTGAAATTGGCCCTGTACAAACTGCATCAAAAAGAAATAGCCAGGCATCATGGTGGGTACTTGTAGTCCCAGCTACTTGGGAGGCTAAGGCAAGACAATAGGCTATGACCAAGAGCTGGAGGTTACTGTGAGCTGTGATGCTACAGCACTCTACCAAGGGCGACAAAGTGAAACTTGATCTCTAAAAAAAACAAAAAAAAAAAAAAAAAGGAGAGAGAGAGAGTTTTGTTCTTCTGGGTATATACCTAGTAATAGAATTGCAGGATTAAATGGACTTTTAGTTATTTGATAATTCTCCAAACTTCTTTCTATAAAGGTTGCAATAGTTTGCAATCCAACCACCACTCTAGAAAAGTTTCCTTACCTCCACATCCATGTATGCATCTGAAATATTGAGACACTGTGATATGGGCTAATCTTAATGGAGTTAGGTGATATCTCAGAATATTTTGATTTGCATTTCTCTGATTTTAAGACGATGAGTATGTTTTCATGTGTTTGTTGCCCATTCTCTGTCATGTTCAGAGAAATTTCTGTTCAATTCTCTTGCACACTTAAAAATGGGGTTCTTTGTGCTTTTCTTGTTGATTAGAGTTCTCTGTATATTCTAGTTATCAGTGCTGGGAAAATGGGGACTGAAGACTCCATTCTTGGCAAAGGAAATCACCCACCCAGTAAAAGAGGAAAACTAAAAAGTAAGCTGAGTGAGTCGGAATAAAGGAAAGTAAGCTACTTTATATTTAAGATAGCCATTGCTAGCAAGTTTCTTGCCTTTCCTGAAATTCTAGCCTGTTGGGGATACAGCTTACAAACACCCTGTATGGTCTGTGAGCACATTGCAAGTAATGGTCATAGAAAAGTCTGTGACAAGTTCTAGAAAAAGATACATCTTTTAGAGCATTTCCTGCCCATTAAACAGGTAAAGCAGAGACCCACTGTGGAGATTTGCATTCACCTGGGGCAGAGACCAGGGGAGTAGCTCTAACTCTGAGATATGGGCAGAAGAATTTATATCCCTTATAGCAGAGGAAAATCCTCTGTGGTGGTGATGGGAGGAAAATGCCTCTCTCCCAACGATCCCTCAGAGGAGATTAATGCCCTTGGCTTTTTACTCCACAGATAACTAGTGGAGCTTAACACCTCCCTAGAAATCACTGTGTGACCTCAAGCAGGAAGTTCTCTCAATCCAAGGCTCAGATTTAAGATTATTGAAGGCCACCCTTAAAGTTAATTATAATAACAATAGAAGCTGGTATGACCAGTCTGAGAAACTGCTGACATCTTTGTTCCCTCCCTTATCTTACCCTCTGGACAAATAGACTTCAATAAAGTCAGAGTGGAGCAAACCATTTGCTGGAAATTCCATTGCTGGAATTCCACAACTGGCAATGGATCCCTGGCTCCCACTTTTAATTCATTCTATGTCTTTTGTCTTTCTTTACCCTTGCTTCTAACTCTATATTTCTTCAGTCGATCACCACCAGTTTCCACAGGTCTCAGCAGACACTGCTCTTGGAGTGGGACCTCTACCATAAGGCCTTTGTCAGATTCATAACATTCAAAAAATCTTTTCCCATTATGAAAGCTGTATGCTTTGGTTGTTGTGCCCTTAGCTGTGAAGAAGCTTTCTAGTATATATATATATTTGTTTTTGGTGTTGCTGCAACTGCCAGGGGGATCTTGCTCATAAAATTTTTTCCTGGCCAATATTTTCAGGTATCTTCCCCACATTCTCTTCTAGAATTTTTGTTATGTTGTGCCTTAAATTTAAATTCTTTATCAGTGAGAACTAATTTTTGTCATTTGTGAGAGATATGCGTCCAGATTCTGTCTTCCGCATGTGGCGAACCACTTCTCACAGCACTATTTATTAAAAAGAGTTTCTTCTTACCCAGTGCATCCTTTTGTTAGGGTTATCAAATGAGATGTGGCTGAATTCATCTATAGATACTCTATTCCATTCCATGGATTTATGTCTCTATATTTGTGTCAGTACCATGCTGTTTTGATCACTATAGGCTTGTAGTATAACCTGGAGTCTGGTAATATGATGCCTCTGGATATATATATATATTTTTTATTTCTAAGAATTGTATTGGCTATTTTTTTTTCTGGTTCCATATGTAACAAAGTACTATTTTTTCAAATTCTTAAAAATATAACATTGGTACTTTTGTGGGAATTGAATTAAATCTATAAATTGCTTTGGGTACTATGGACATTTTAATGATGTTAATTCTTCCCAGCTGTGAGCATGGTATGTTCTTCCATTTGTTAACACCTTCTGCTATTTCTTTTCTCAGGGTTCTGTACTCTTCTTTGTAGAGATCTTTCACGTCCTTTGTTAGATACATTCCCAGGTATTTGAGATTCTTTGGAACTACTGTGAAAGGTATAGAGTTTTTTTATTTTATTCTCAGCTTGACTGTTATTGGCATATATGAAGGTTACTGATTTGGAGGCACTGATTTTTATTCCAAGAGGATGCTATAGTCCTTGACCATATCTAAGAGTTCTGTAGTTGAGTCCATAGGATTTTCCAGGTATAAGATCATATCATACACAAAGAGTGAGAGTTTTCCCTCTTCAGTCTCAAATTGAATACCCTTGATGTCCATCTGGTTCCTGATTGCAATGGCTAGGACTTCTAGCATTATCATCATCATCATTATTATTATTATTATTATTGTAAAGACAGTTTTACTTTATTGCCCTCAGTAGAGTGTTATGGCGTCACAGTTCACAGCAACCTCCAACTCCTGGGCTTAGGCGATTCTCTTGCCTCAGTCTCTGGAGTAGCTGGGACTACAGGCACCCGCCACAACACCCAGGTACTTTTTGTTACAGTTTGGCCGAGGCCTGGTTTGAACCCACCACCCTCGGTATATGGGGCTGGCACTCTACCCACTGAGCCACAGGCACCACCAATCTAGCACTATTTTGAATAGCCATGGTGACAGTGGGCATCCTTGTCTATTTAAAGTTTTGAGTGGAAATGCTTTCAGTTTTACTTCATTCAATGTTATTGCTTGTGGATTTGTTTTATATGGCCTCGATCAGTTTAAAAAGTCCCACCTAAGCCTATTTTATTAAGTGTTCTTATCAAATAAGGATGCTGGATTTTATCAAATGCCTTTTCTGCATTATTTGAGAGAATGATATTGTTGGGTTTTTTCTTTTCTTTTCTTTTCTTTTTTTGCTTGTTTGCAGTTTTTGGCCGGGGCTGGGTTTGAACCCGTCACCTCTGGTATATGGGGCTGGTGCCCTAATCCTTTGAGCCACAGGTGCCCAGAATGATATTGTTTTTATATTTGATTATATTGATGTGGTGGATTACACTGATGGATTTACACCTGTTGAACCAAACTTGAATCCCTGGGATAAAACCTACTTGATCATGATGACACCTTTGCAATGTGTTGTTGTATTCTTTTGGGGATGTTATTGAATATTTTTGCATTAATATTCATTTATGATATTGGCCTATAGTTTTCTCTCTCTCTCTCTTTTTTTTTTTTTTTTGTTGGGTCCTTTACTCGTTTTACAATAAGAAGGATTTTGCTTTGAAGCACATGTTGTAGAGGATTCCATCTTTCTTTATGTTTTGTAATAGATTATTCAATATAGGTATTTATTCCTCTGTGAAGTTTGGTGGAATTCTGGTGTGAAATCTTATGGTACAGAGCTTTTCTTTTTCTTTTCTTTTTTTTTTTTTTTTGAAGGTTATATATAGTTTATTTTATTTCAGTGTTATAGGTTGATTCAAAATTTCTAATTCTTTCTGGTTGAATTTATGAAGTTTGCATGCTTCCAGGAATTAGTTTACTTCATATCCATTTTCATATTTATGGTCATAGTTTTTTTGTAGTTATTGTTGAAGATCTTTTGTATTTTTATATTATCTGTTGTTATTTCCTCCTTATCATTTCTAATTGAAGTTATTGGAGATTTACTTTTCTGTTTCTGGTTAGTCTGGCCAATGGTTTATCAATTTTATTAATATTTTAATGTAACAAACTATTTTTTTGCTGATCTTCTGAATGATTCTTTTGTTCTTAATTTCATTTCATTCTGATTTAATTATGGTCATTTCTTTTCTTCTATTGAGTTTGGGGTTGGATTGTTCTTTCTTTTCTAGTTGCATGAGATGACCCATTAGGTTGCTGAATTGTTCTCTTTCTGTTTTCTTGATGAAACCATCTAATGCTTTAAATTTTCTTCTCACAACTGCTTTGTACTCTCACAGGTTTTGATAGTCTGTGGTTTCATTGTCATTTTGTTCAAGACATTTAAGAATTTTCTAATTAATCTTGCCCTTAACCTAGCAGTTATTTGCCATGAGGTTACTTAGTTGCCATGACTTTATGTGCTTATGATGTAATTTGTTGCTGTTGAATTCAACTTTTATTCTGTAATTATCTGAGAAACTGCAAGGAATTTCTATTCTTTTGAATTTGTTGAGGTTATACAGTTGTCCTAAAATATGATCGTTATGGAGGATGATCCTTGGGCTGAAGAGAAGAATATGTTTTTAGTTTTGTTATAATAAAATTGTCCGTATATTTTTATTAAGTCAATTTTTTTCTAGAATCTGATTTAAGTCCATTATTGATTTGTTTACTTCTGCTTGGAGGATCTGTCAAGTACTCTCAAAGGGGTGTTAAAATCTCCATATTATAATAGTTCAAGAAGATATCATACAGTTTGGATCATTTGGGTTTTTTTTTTTTTTTAAATAAAATGAGGAACATTGAAGTAGGGGTGAAAATGGTAATTACTGAAATCTCTTCATGTTGTGTGTTTCCCATGACATGTATGTACTGTCCATTCTTGTCTTTCCTTATTTTTATTAGTTTAAATACAATTGACTCTGCAAATAAGATTACAACTCTTACTTTTTTTCTGATTTCTATTTGCCCACATTTATGTTTTTCATTCTTTCACCCTGAGTATTGCTGTATACCTTGAGGTTAAGTGTGTTTCTTGGACAAAAGGGATATCAGGCCTGATCTTTTGTATGCAGTCAGCCAGCCTCTGCCTCTTTCAGGGTGAATTCAAGCCATTCACATTTATTGAAGAAATTCAAAGTTATGCTGGAATTTTGATCATCTCATTTGTTAGAGGTCCAGAGATTATTTTATCCCTTTTGCCATTGTGGAAGCTAGGCTTTGCTGTTTAATTTATATGTGTGTTTCCTTTGGTGATAGACCATCATGGTGCTTATTATGAAGAATGAGTATGAGTACTTTAGTTATGGCAAATTTCCTAAAAATTTGCATGTAAGCAAAATATTTTATTTTTCAATTTAACATGAATCTCAATTTAGCAAAATACAGGATCCCTAGCTGGAAGTTCTTTTATTTAAAATGATTACAGGCAAATGGCAATCCTCTTCTGCTTGAAAAATTTTAGCTGAAATATCTGAAGTCATTCTAATATTTTTCCCTTCGGAGGTAATACTTTCCTTATGCCTGGCTGCTTGCAGGATTTTCTCCTTCATATTAACATTTGCAAAGTTAATTACAATATGTTTAGGAGATACTTTGGATTTAATCATACTGGGGTTCTGAAACTATCTACTATCTGTATTTCTGTGTATCTTGCAAGGCTTGAGAAAGTCTCCACTCTCCATAAAGTCTTCAAGTTGAACATCAGTGCCTTTAGAACCATATTCTTCTCCTTTAGAAATTTGTATTATTTGAATATTTGACCTTTTGGAATGATCCCATAACTCTCTCAGGGAATATTCTGGTTTTGTTCTCCTTATTATAGGCTTCTTTGAATGCTTGGGATAGTTACAATGTCTTCTCTTCTATTTCTGAAGTTCTTTCTTCTCCATGTTCAACTCTATTAATGGGGGGGGGTCTCTACTCTGTTTTTTAAGCCACTCAAATGACTTTTGCAATTCTTTAATCTCTCCTATATTTTTCCTTATTATGTCCATATCTTTGGAGACTTTGTCCTTAAATTCATTAATTTTTTTGAGAAAACTTTTGGACTATGTTTTGGATTTCTATTTTCTTCTTCTCCTCAATTCTAATCGTTTTATTTGCTATCCATAATCTGAATTCTATTTCTCACATTTTGGCAATTTCTTTATGGATTGTATTTTCTGTTTTATTGTCCTTGTAATTTCTTTGGGAAATTGCTCTGCTCTGATATTTCATGTTGCCAAAATTCTTCTGCTGGATCCAGTCCATGAGTATTTTCATCTTTTAAAAATATATTAATTATACATTTTTCTTGAAATAATAGATTGTCTCTGAAGAGTTAATGAGAGACAATCTAATTGGGGGCTCTTAGGAAACACTGCAACAACCTCTTTGGCAATTGAAACTGGCAGGATGAGACTCGTCAGACAGTCCCAGGAACATGGGCTAACCACTCCTTCCCCAATGAGCTAAAGCTTGTGCTTGTGCATGTGCCCTTTCCCCATAGCCTCGAAAAGTTCTCTTTAAGGCTGCCATCAGAGTCTTTAAGGGCTGGCTTCATGAGCTATTGCAACTTTTCTCTGTTCTGTTGTCAGCCTGCCCTCTGCTGAATCCTAAGGAGTCACTGGAATCTCTGTTGGAAAAACCTATGATTACCTGTCTCCTCACCCCATTCTGACAATAGCTGGAGGAGGGGAATTCACAAACTGACTGACTTCTCCCCTCACTGTTCCATCCTCACCACTCAAACAGTGATGAACCTACATCCCCAGACAGCGGCAGCTGGAAAATAAAAATCTACAGAGGACTCTGACCCACACAGGAAGTGTTAGCAACACCCATTTAAACAAATTCAGAGGGTCACTAGGTGGCCAGAGATCAAGAATCCATAGGCAGATCTGTCTGAGAGTTCCCAGGGGGCTGACTAAGGATCTCTTCTAGTGGGAAAAGAAGTCAGGAGAAATCACACCTCACAATCCCCAAGTTAGAACTACAATGCCACTGATTCCATGCCACTGTACATTGGCCCATGCAATGCGTCAACCTTTCAGAAAATTAACTGAACACTCTGGTCTCTGCAAGATGCGGTCAATCAGGTAACCAGATAGGTGGAAGCAGGAGCTGAGGGCTCAGGATTGTGGAGAAAATATTTGCTCAGTTTTGCACCAGGCAAGATGGGGACTGGATTCAGAGGTGAAACTGCCCAGGTGTACAAGGATCTGGACTTCATGCTATCTCCCATTGAGGGAGGTAGGAGGTCTTTTCTTCCTTGCTTACTTGCAGAAATCCCTTCATAGTCCTCCTGGTTGAGTATCTCCTGTCCCCTTGGCAACAGGCTCCTTTCAACAATTCACTCCATACCTGATCTTTTTAATCTTTATTCCTCTTTCTTGGCCGCTCATCTTGTCTCATTGAGGATGATGTGTCATGGCTGTTCAAAGTAGCAAGTCAGGACAAAGATTGAGAGTACAAGCTGCAAGAGCTGAGGCTCACCAGAGGTGCAGGAGAGTCCCAAACAACTTTTGCAGTGGTCTTTTATTGAGGGATTAAACAAAGGTTGGGATGTGTTCCAAGTGATGATCGCATAGGGGTACGTGCCTAGGGACCACACACTAAAAAGGAACTAAGTGCCTTTTCTCCATTACTCCTACAAAGAACTGCCATGAATGTTTAAAGTTTAACATTTGCCTTACTACCATATGACTGATCTCTGCCCCTCCGAGATTACTGCGTTACTAGGTGGTTTTGCCCCAAGTCACAAGAAATCTTAAGGCTTGCCAGGAGGACGTCTTGTTCTCAGCAATTCCTCAGATGAGTACTGATATTGGTGACTGCTATTATAAGCATGATGTTCAATCTTCCACATGTCCCTTTTTGTTTTGAGATTTCCTTGCATAGGGTTAGGGAGAAAATCACAGTTGTTTGTTTCAATTGTTGTTCTCTTGGAGGCTCTTCTTTGTGCTATACAAAGAAATAAAAGAGCACAAATAATAAGCAAAAGGATTATACCATTAGAGCTTGAAAAAAATTTTGTAAAAGAGAAATGTGAAATATTTACAATACTATCAGAAATACTTTGTAAACTATCATTTCCTGTAATGGATTGTAAATGTTTAGGGATAGTATCAGAAATATATTGCTGTAAATCAATAATCTTGGTACTGATATTTCTTTGGGACAAAAGGTTTTGTTTTGCCTTATCCCAACTAAAATGAGAATTATTTCAAGGTACAGAGGTAACACAAAAAGAAATGTTCAAATCACAACATAATTTGATTTGTCTTTGTAAACTGACCAATTGATCGCCAAACAAAACTAAAGCTTCCTCTAAATCAGTTAATTTATTATTGATATCAGAGTCTATTTTTCGTTGTGCAGTCCATAATCTTTCTGAGTCTTTATACCAGTTTTGAACCAAATTGACCATCTAAATACTTTGATGAAAGGCCATGTCAGTAGTAGTTGCTGTCAACCTATTATAATGTATAGAGTAGTCCAATTATTTTTTTAGTTATTTTCTTTAAAGTTTCTATTGTATGTTGAAGAAAAAATGCCTATGGAGAATCTTGCCAAGGGCATTTCATCTGAACAGGCAGCCAGATATCTATATGAGCTCTTAAAACATAAATTCTTTCAATACTGTGAATAAAAGAAATAGAGGAATTGAAACAAGTAAACAAAATACAGTTTTAACAAGTAACAATAGAGTCTTTTGTATGCCAATGAACAGGTATGAAAGTCTCACACAGGGTCTGATAAAATGGGACTCATTACAAGTGAAAGTTAGTATGGTGTTATTATTAGTATTAGTAGAAATATTGCCTTTCCAATCAAATAATAGTGAGAAAGCCAAGGAAAGTTTCCAAAGGTGATGTCACATGGTTCCATGCAGCATGAGTATGGGTGGAGATGTACCTTCCCCATGACAGATAATAGAGGAATGGTTAGCTATGGTTATAATCATATTATTCTTTTGATGCCAATGTAACTCTCCACTTAGATGTTTATCTCAGGCTGACCCTTGGGGTCCCCAATCAATGACACTTCCATAGGAAGTATTAATTAATACCCGAGGGCTTTTCTCCTTTGCATGTAGTCCACTGCACCCATTGAGACAAATGGGTAGTAACAGGCGTGGTGCAGATTGGGAGGTCAGGTGGACGAATGGCATTATTAATAATTTCAGAGCCCTCCCAAGCCGAAGTTTAGAACAATAGTGTAGTTTTAATTTGCTTAGTATTTGTACTATTGAAAATGGTAGAAAGTCACTCAGTAGGAGCTGGTTTTAAACAAAGACTGCCATTTCCTATGCATATGGGTAGATCAGAGACTCCCAAAGTGTAATAAAGAATGTGAGTCCCTTTGCCTCCTGGTTTAAGCAGTCCTCAAGTGTTGTAAGGACCCAACAACCAACTCGAATCATTGACATAAATAGGAATAGTAAGGTCGTTCTAGGATACAATTTTATTTAAAGGTAGATTGGGAATATAAGCCCAATATGAAAACTTTGTGGAGTAAGCACCTACCTTTGCTGTTATTAATTGAATCATGGCCAGGAACCAGAAGTCTGTTGTTAAAGGTTTACCTTGTCATTTCACCATGTCTTCAGCTCCTGTTGAGAGCTTTTCTTTCTGCCTCCATGAAGGGAAAGTGACATTGGTGGTTCTCAGAAGGGGGCAATGTATACTAGTTGGTTGAATGGTCATGTTATTAGAAAGGTCAATAAAGGCTGTTTCATCAAAATGTTGTGAGGTCTTTTGTACATGTTGTGGTTTGATCCACTGAGCAGGTAGCCACTACTTTTCTTAATGTTCTGTAATGACATGAGCAAAACCTTGACCCTATTGTAAGACATACTCAGGCTTCCATTCTGCACTATTAGGTTTTTTATAAAAGATAGATGGTTATATTTGAGGACGTTTTGGGTAAGTAAGAGATGTCCAATTATGTTCTGCTGCTGTAGTTCCTTCATTATCCAAATTTCAAAAATTAAGGGTAAATAAGGCTCTTATAAATTTATATCTGGTACTATTGTTAATAGGGTTTCTACCATCTCCCCCTTTTTGATTTAAAGCATAGTGTTCTATGTTGATATTGTATAACGGCTTGCCCTTGAGAATTATAAGGGATGCCATGAAACAGGTGCATCCTCCAAAATGATAAAAAAAAAAAATGCAATTTTTTGTGATGAAAAAGAAGGAGCATTGTCAGTTTTTTATAGATTGGGGTAAATCCATAATGTTTAAGCATTATAATAAATGTTGGATTACATGATGAGCTTTTTCTCCAGGTAGGGCTTTTTCCCAGGAAAAGTGAGAATATATATTAACAGTGTGATGTATATATTTTGATTTACCAAAAGAAGGAATGATGGTCACATCCATTTGCCATATTTGGTTGGCCATTTCCCCTCTCAGATTTGTTCATTCAGAGAAAGGAGATGATTGTATTTTTGAGCAAGATGGACAAGTGGATAGTACATGTTGAGATTGAACTTTTGTAAGATTGAATTTTTTACAAAGTAGTTTTGCATTAGTGTGTGTATAAGAATGAAAGGTTGAGGCTTCTTGAATGGTAGAAATAAGAGCTTGATCAATTTGAGAGTTTAGTGATGTCATTGGACCTGGTGAATTAGTGTGTGCTCTAATGTGAGTGATGTATTAGGGATAAATGTACCATTGAAGTAAGTTTTGGATAGAGAGCAAAAGAGATGAGATTTCATCACTGGAAGTAATAGTGGCTGTTTTCAAACATTTAATAAAGAAATAAGAATATTGAGAGTCAGTAATAATGTTTATAGAGTAGTGAGAATCTTGAGGTAAGATTAAAATAGCATACATCTCATTCTTCTGGACAGAATTATAAAAACATTGAACAATTTCTGAATTAGAACCATCAGTATAGTCACCTTTATCATTTTTAGTAGCATCAGTATAGAAAGTTATGGCATCCATGATTTGGGAATCATTCACACTTTGAGGAAGAAGCCAAGAGGTAAGTTTCAAAAATTGAAATCTTTTATCAGTGGTATAGATGTTAGTAATGAGGCCAATAAAAGAATTAAAACCTATTTGCCAGGGCAGAGATAGTTGAAAATTAAGTTGGATTTGTTTTTCTGTAAAAGGAACAATAATGCAACTTGGGTCATATGTGATAAGCTGCCAAATTATATCTCTGCCTTTGGTACCAATTCATAAATTTTGTCCAAATAGTGTTGTAGTTTTTGTGTGGTTTTATTAGATAATAACCATTCAAGAAGTGCATATTTTTTTTTTTTTTAAGAGAGAGAGTCTCAAGCTGTCACCCTGGATAGAGTGCCAGGGTACCACAGCTTAGAGCAACCTCAAACTCTCATGCTTAAGTGATTCTCTTGCCTCAGTCTCCCAAAAAGTTGGGAATACAGGTGCCCACCATAATGCCTGGCTATGTTTTGGTTACAGTTGTCATTGTTGTTTGGCAGGCCCAGGCTGGATTCAAACCTGCCAGCTCTGGTGTATGTGGCTGGCATTCTAGCCACTTGAGCTACAGGTTCTGAGGCCAGAAGTACATATTCTTGATACCCCTGTGGGTGATGGAGAGGTTGCAATAATGATTAAATAAATGAGGAATCTGATATCAACATGATGTAGCTCTTTAGTAGGAAATTCATTTTTAATTAATTGTAATTCCTTCCCTGCTTCAGGTATGAGTGAACGAGGACTATTCAAGTTTGCTGGGCCTTCTAGACATTTCCATTTGTGGCACTCCTTTGGGACATGGCCTAATTTTCCACAATTATGAAATTTGATAAAATTTGATTTGAATCCATCCTTTAAGTCAGCAGCAAGGAGATTAGCTTTGTACATTTCAGTTCCTACATCTGACCATGCCCTTATATATTCTTCTAAAGAGATATTCTGTGCCTTCAAAGGTTACAAAAAGTTTTGCCATTCTGAATTGGCATTTTCAAAAGGTAAGGTTTGAAAAAGTATATTCCTAAGTTCAGGCTGTGTCACAGCCTTATTGACTGAAGTTTTCAGTTGTGCCAAGAAATCAGTATAAGACTCATTTCCTGACTGCATTACCTTAATAAAAGATTTAGAAATATTGCTGGTGCCTGAACATTTTCCCATGCTCTGAGGCAACATAACCTGGTTTGTACTCTGGCTATATCATCATATTGTAATTGTCATGGTATTCCCATCCGTTGTGTAGACCCAGTAAGTTGTTCTGATGTTATAGGAACATATCTTTGTTATTTCTGTAGATACATTAAATCAGCCCCCTCTTTTTTCCACCATGTTTTAAATTGCACATATTTCCCTGATTCTAAACTTATTCTAGCTATCATATCCCAATCTTACAGAATGAGATGTTATTCTTTTGCCAGTCCTTGTAATATGCCTCTGGGAAAAGGGGATTACATGTCATATTATGTTACAGCCTGTTTTAAGTCCTTTAAAGTTTTAAAAGTAATCGTATGATGGTCAAATTTTTGTCCCCCTTGAGGATACTGGGCACTACGTGAAATATAGTTATAACAGGAAAGAGTTCTAAAGTGTCATCAAAAGTAAAATCTCCTATTTTTCAGGCTTCTAATAAGACCTTAATAACATATGTTGTAGGAGAATTGTCTGGATATGGGGTCACTGAAGGAGTAATGTTTTTTGTTGTTAGGTTGTTTAATTGATTTTCTAACTGTTTAACAGGGGTATCTTCCCTTTTCTTTTTATTTCTGCTACCAAGTACTTCCTTTGAGAAGGAATCAGAAGAGCTTTCATTAGATCTACGGCCCCTCCTTTTTTTTTTTTGCATTCTCCTTGTCCTCTTGTTTCTCACTAGTAGGTAAAGTAGGCAATGGATGAGAAGGCACAAGGTCAGTAGACTCATATCCTCTCAGAGGTTTTTCTTGGCTTTTATTTTCTTACTGTGACTGAGTCTTATGCATTATAACATTTCCTTCCACATCAATTTCTGACTGTAGAGGTTGCAATGCTAAGGTAATTAAGTTGCATGGGGAACACACTTGTAATGATATCATATCCCACAATTGATGAGCTCTACGGAGAGCTCATACAACCTGTTTCCAAAACTTTATGTTAAGAACTGCCCTTCCTGTGGGCTGGAACCAGTAACAATGTTTCTTAACATGTTTAAATGATTCCTCAAAAAACTTTTGTTTGACTTTCACTCCAGTTGACTGAAATACAATTTTTAAAAGATGGAGATACTATGATTAAATGGATGGGGAATTACCCACTACTTCCCTGTAATCTCCCTCTTGTTGTTTGCTGAAGGTTTCATTTACACCAAGTGTGATTCCCCTTTGGTCCATGGCCCAGTCCAAATCCTACCAACTATGCCATATGTCACAGCTGCTCAAAGGAATAAGTCAGGACACGGATTGAGAGTAAAAACTGCAAGAGGTGAGGCTCACCAGAGGAGCAGGAGAGACTTGGACAACTTTTGCAGTGGTCTTTTATTGAGGGATTAAAGGTTGGGATGTGTTCCAGGGACCACACAATAAAAAGGTACTAAGTGCCTTTTCTCCATTACTTCTACAAGGAACTGCCATAAAATGTTTAACGTTTAACATCTACCTTACTACTGCATGACAGATCTCGGCCCCTCTGAGATTACTGAGTTACTTGGCGGTTTACCCCCAAGTCACACAAGATTGCAAGGCTTGCCAGAAGTATGTCTTATTCTCAGCAATTCCCCAGATGAATACTGATATTGGTGATTGCTATTGTGATCATGATGTTCAATCCTTCACAATGATGTGCACCTCATTTTCTTCTTGTGCTCAGCTCTCTTCCTTCAGCTTCTCAGAGACCTCTTTAGTCCAACTTCTTTGTGATTTACTTATATGACATTTTATTAATTTATTCATATATTGATGGATACTTGGGTTGTTTCCACATATTTTCAATTGTGAATAGTGCTGCTATAAACATTTGAGTGCAAGTGTCCTTTTGATGACACATCTTTCCAACCCCCTCATTTGGGTAAGTGCTTAGTAATGGTATTTCTGGGTGAAAATGGACGTCTACTTTCAGATCTTTGTGATCCCTTCATAATGCTTTCAATAGGTTTTCTACTAGTTTTCAGTCTCACCAACAGTGAATGAATGTTCCTTTCTCTCCATACCGATGCCAGCATCTGTTGCTTTGGAATTTTTTGATGTGAGCCATTTTTCACTGAAGTTAGATGGTATCTCATTGTGGATTTGATTTGCATTAATCTTATGATTAGAGATGTTGAGTATTTTCTCATGGGTTTGTTGGACATTAGAAGATCTTCCTTTGAAACTTTTATTTTCATGTCTTTTGACTACTTTTTAATAATGTTGTTGAAATTTTTATGTTAATTTGCTTGAATTCTTTGTATATTCTATTTATCATTCTTTTATCAGATGTATATAATACAAATATATATATATATTTTTTCTTTTCTTTTCATTTTTTTTTTATTGTTGGGGATTCATTGAGGGTACAAGAAACCATGTTACACTGGTTGCATTTGTTAGGAAAAGACCCTCTTACAATCGTGTTTTGCCCCCAAAAGGTGTGGCACACACCAAGACCCCAAGACCCCACC